>JAJPUD010015317.1:3589-20296 GCA_023553655.1 Myrmecobius fasciatus
GGGAACAAGGGAACCCGGGAACCAGGGGATCTGGGAACAAGGGAACCTGGGAACCAGGGGATCTGGGAACAAGGGAACCTGGGAACCAGGGGACCCAGGAACAAGGGAACCCAGCAACAAGGGATCCAGAAACAAGGGGACCCGGGCACAAGGGAAATCAGGAACAAAAGGACCCAGGAACAAGGGGATCTGGGAACAAGGGATCCGGGAATAAGGGAACCTGGGAACCAGGGGACCCAGGAACAAGGGAACACAGCAACAAGGGATCCAGAAACAAGGGGACCAGGGAACAAAAGGACCCAGAAACAAGGGGATCCGGGAATAAGGGGATCCAAGAACAAGGGGATCCAAGAACAAGGGAACCTGGGAACAAGGGAACCTGGGAACCAGGGGACCCAGAAACAAGGGAACACAGCAACAAGGGATCCAGAAACAAGGGGACCCGGGAACAAAAGGACCCAGGAACAAGGGGATCTGGGAACAAGGGATCCGGGAATAAGGGGATCTGGGAACAAGGGATCCAGAAACAAGGGGACCCGGGAACAAAAGGACCCAGGAACAAGGGATCTGGGAACAAGAGGACCCGGGGACAAGGGGACCCAGGGACAAGGGGATCTGGGAACAAGAGGATCTGGGAACAAACAAAATAGTGACTCGGGAGTCAGAGGACTCCCAGCTTGGTCACTTGCCACCTACGTCTTCAGGCTCATGATTGTGGAAGTCACTTAACCCATCTGAGCCATTGCCATGACTGATTTCTCAAGGGAAAATAAAACTACCAGGGGCCCTATTTTCACAGCTTGAGGAGACATCACTGTGTTCAGCTCAGCCCTTGGGAAAAGGGGACTACTCGGAGCACACTGGCACCAGACTGCCCACCTCCACCGCCCAAAATAGGGGAGCTGGTCCGGGCCCCCCACTAAAGCTCCATCCCCCAGAAATCCTGTAGCCCTGAGAAGCCAGAAGACAATTTGGGAGGTGGCGACCTCATCTGAGGAGAGTCACTTCTTCTGTTTGGAGGATTTGAAACCTTCTCAGAAGGGGAAGGGGGACGCCCAATGGTCCCCGGAGGCCTCTGGCAGCGCTTCCTGGGGCCGGGGGGCTCAGGCCCATCCCGTGATTTACGGGGCCGACTGCGCCCCTCCTAAATGGACTTGGCTTTTGGGAGAGGGATTTTTGCCAGATCCTCCCCCACCACCCCCCGCTCCCGCCGTGTCCTTCTGGTAGCAAGTGGGGCCTCCGGAGCAGAGAATATATGTTAGGAATTGTTTATGTGAACTCTGGAAAGGCAACTGCTCATCTTGGGTGTAACAGAGATGCTCCATCTTCATATCGCCGTTGCCATGGTTCTTGGCGCACCCGCCAAGGAAAACAGCCTTGGAGCAGCCAACCATGACCTCCCGGCAGCCCGGACTCTGGGGCTACCTGGTCCAGGCCTGGGACTGCCTCAGGAGCATCCAGGGAGGGCAGGATCGGCTGTCCCCCAAGGGCCACCTGGACCGGCCACTCTGCCCAGGGGACTTCCTCTTCCCCAGCCTGCTTCCCTCCCTCTCTTGCTTCCTCTTTCTTTCTCCATAGTTTTATTTTCCTTCCTTTCTCTCCCTCTTCCTTTTTTCCTTCCTTCCTTCCTTCCTTCCTTTCTTCCTTTTTTCTGTCTTTTTCTTCTTTTTTCTTTCTTTCCGCCTTTCTTTCTCTGTATATTTTTCCTTTCCTCTCTTTCTTTTTTCTTTTCTTCTTTCCTCCTTTCTTTCTCTGTTCCTTTCTTCTCTTTTTTCCTTCCTTCTTTTCTTTCTTCCCTTTTTCCTTCCTTTCTTTTTTCTTTTTCT
Organism: Myrmecobius fasciatus; assembly: GCA_023553655.1. Taxonomy (NCBI): domain Eukaryota; kingdom Metazoa; phylum Chordata; class Mammalia; order Dasyuromorphia; family Myrmecobiidae; genus Myrmecobius; species Myrmecobius fasciatus. Next base: position 5,416 of record JAJPUD010015317.1, read on the forward strand.
TCCTTTTTTCTTTCATTCCCTTCATTCTCTTTCTCTTTTTCTCTATTTTTCCTTTCTTCCTTCTTTCCTTTCTTCCCTTTTCTTTCCTTCCTTTCTCTCTTTTTTCTTTCCTTCTTTCTTTCCTTTCTTTCTTCCATTTTCTTTCCTTCCTTCCTTCCTTTCTTTTTTCTTCCTTTACTTTCTTCCTTTCATTCTCTTTCTTTGTATATTTTCTTTTTCTTTTTCCTTCCTTTCTTCCCTTTTCCTTTATTTCTTTCTTTTCTTCCTTTTTTCTTTCTTTCTTTCCTTTCATTTTCTTTCTATATTTCTTTCATTCCTTTCCCCTTCCCTTCATCTTTCCCTTCTTTCTTCCTTTCTTTGTTTTCTTCCTTTTTTCTTTCCTTTCATTCTCTCTCTCTTTCTCCTCCTTTCCCCCTTGTTTCTTTTTCTCTTTCTCTTAAAAAGGTTTCAGATATGAAAAAGTACGGTGCTGGGGCCAAGGCTGAGCTTCCTGTTTATGAGTCCCCATAAATATGAAAGGTGCTGGGTGACATGTCTCAGCTGAGGGAGTCAGCTCAGCCCGCAGAGGGAGGGGAGAGCAAACCCTCCAGCCGGGTGGTCTCAAGCTGACTTGCTGACCTTGTTCAATGTCGAGAGGAATTATTTTTTAAAAGAACAGTAGTTCCACATCCCCCCGGCCTGCCCCGCCTCCAACCCCCAATACATAGAGTCTTCTTTAAAGGGTTTCTGTTGCTTGCTTTTTAGAGACAAAAGCCCTTAGAAGATTCATTATTTACAGCTTTCAGGGTCCTCTTCTTTCCATGAAGGCATTTTTTTTTCAAGGAAGCCTAGAATAAGAAGAAGCTTCAGAAACTATCTGGTCTAGGACCCTCACCTTACAGACCCACTGAGGGGAAGGGATTTTCCTAAGGTTCTGCAGCCTTATGCCTCAGAGTAGGTTCACCCCAACCCTCAACATCCCCCCATTCTTCTTTTACCTCTAGATTTGCCCATATGCTTCCTTTTGTCTGAGACTTCCTCGTTCTTGTCATCTTGTTCACAGCCAATTCATCCCAAAGGATAATATCTCCAAGGAGGCTCCCCGGATCCCTTCTGGAAGAAACAGTAATTTCTGGGTACCCCCCCCAAGACCTCTAAATATTTCATTGTTATATCTGTCAGCTGTTCTTTTGCATTGTAGTCATTTTCTTGACTTTAGTTTAATACTAGAATAGACTGTACTAGATTGTCCCTGAGAACACTGAAGATGTTCTAGGTAAATATATTTATCCTCCCACTTTTGAAATTTCGAAAAGCTAGAACCTCAGGTTCTGGGTATTTCATGACGATGCCATAGCTAATCCAAGCCAATATTCTTATTCAGCTAGAAGACCTGTATTCCAAAGAAAAGGTATTTATGTAAATAATCGATAAAAGAGCACCACAGATTTCCCCTGTAAACCTGGAACCCACTCTCCTACAAATGCACGTGATTTTATTGGGAAGAGTGGGCTTGCAAAGGGATCATAGGGGTTGGGAGGCACACGCGGCCAAGAAGCCCATGTGATGGGAAAATCCATACCTCTGAGGCTTCAGAGTTGCTGCTGGTGATGTCAGTGCACTGCTGGACCTCCCCCACCCCTTAAGTGCTACATCTCCCCGGCTCCCATTAGAAGTATCTCACTCTACAAAGTTCACCCCGGATATGCAAGGGTAGTGTTTGTTGGGGAGGATTATAAGGACTGGAGACCTTTGTATCCTCTCTGCCCTGTAGCAAATCACATCCTGAGCTTTCTATATACCTTTTGTAGCTCCCCAACACCCCCAGCACAGAAATCTGCATACAGTATATGCTTAATAGATACTTCTTGAATTGTGAATTAAAGCCTCATATAGAGCATTAACCCTTGCCTGGATTAAAACAACTCTGACGGGAAGGGGGGAATCTTTTTCTCTTTTACACTAGAGAAACTTTCTTAAAATAGCTCCACCCCACCTTCTGTCCCTGACTGAGGAGTAAAGCTCACCTATCACTGTGTCTCCTAGGCTCATACATACAAGATTGCCTTTTGGGTAAAATAGAAAGCTTTTAGATGTCGGAATAATTGCACTGCTTTCCAGGCTTATTGCTCTTCAATCTACTTCACCAATCTGGCTTCAGTCAATCTGAGTGTTTGCTGATCCCCGACACATCCCCACCTCCATCCTTTTGCACAAGCCATCCCCCCAGGCCCAGAAGGCAAACTCTTTTCACCTTCTTATTGTAGTTTTGCACTTCCTTCAAAGTTCAGCTCAAGAACCACCTCCTACAAGAAGCCTCTCTTAAGCCTCCAGTCTCTAATCCCCTTCCCCAAAGGATTATTTTGTATTTGCACACATACATTTTATATTACCGGCTTTCTCCCTTCCTCCATCCCATCACCAATGGCTTTGCATGGTCTTTTGCAAGTAGTTAACTATTGATAAATGTGTTTCTAGGGCTGTATATCCCCTCCACGGTGCCCTCTGAAATGCTTGTTCTATAGGTAACAAGCTCGGTTTAATCTTAAACCATTTCTTTTCCATCTTCTTACGGCTTCCCTGCCTCCATTTCCAGTACTGGCTTCCCTTTCACTTGTACAGAACTCTGGGACATCACAGTGCTTGGTTCACAGTCTTGCTCTCCTCCCCATCATATGAAGAGATTTCAGAATAAAACGGATACTCTCTTAAGTACGCTCACCTCCACTTGCTGCCCTCCAGCCACCTGTTACACACAGGTAACCTTGTAAGATCTTACGCTCATCCATCAAAGAGTCACTTTTATGTTCATGAAATTCCCTCATGAGATGACAATCCGTTGTCGTTTTCCCTCTCTTATTCTCTGTGACCCCGATCCAAGTTCTTCATCCATCTCATGTCCTTCAATTCCTCCTTTTTTTTTTTTTCAGGCTGACACTCTTACACTGATCATGGTCTTGCCCCTTCCTCATTCAGACCCTTTGATGAACCAGTATAATACTTTTTTTTGAACCAGTATAATACTATCATGTCCTATTCTCCTCAGTCCCTCACCCCTTGTCTTTTCATCTTGCCTTTCCAAGACTGGATGATTCTCACTTCCTGCAGCCTTCACTGCTACACAGCTAAATGAACCTTGGAGAGCATCCCAAGGCCTACTTGGCCCAAACTTCACTGCCGGAAGGCGATCTTTTTATCCCTCCATAATTGGGCGCCCTCCCATCCGCCAATGGGATGGCTCAGTGGCTTGTTCAGACTTTCCAATCTCTGCTCAAACCTCCAAGAAATCCCTCCTCTCTCACCTTCTCATAGGTTAACGTTGCTTCATATCCACCCCCCGGAAAATTGAGATTATTAGCTCAAAGCTCCCTCTTCCATTCCTCCTCATCTCCCATTACTGAGATGGCTTCTGTCACTGGCTGTTGTTTCAGCTGAAGAAGTGACCCTCCTCCTTGCCACAATGATGTCCTCTCCCTGCACAAGTAACGTCATTCCCTTCTTTCTTCTTCTATCGTCTCTATTTCTCAATTCCCTTCCAACTTTTCCTGTCTACTGCCCACTTTTTGCTGCCTACAAGCATGCCCATGTCCCCTCCTTCTTCCAAAAAAAAACCCTCATGGGGCAGCGAGGTGGTGCAGTGAATAGAGCCCCAGCCCTGAAGTCAGGAAGACCTGAGTTCAAATCTGGTCTCAGACACTTAACATTCCCTAGCTGTGTGACTTTGGGCAAGTCACTTAACCCCAATTGCCTCAGGAAAAATCCCTCAATTGATTCGTTCTTCCCTGCTTGTTTTTAGCCCACTTTCTCATCTTCCTTTTGTGGCCTCCTGGAGAAGGTGTCTCTGATTGGAACCCCCACTTCCTCTCCTCTCACCCTCTTCCCAACTCTCTGCAATCTGCCTCTGAATCTCCTCATTCAACCAAAACTACCCTCTGCAAGGTGACCAGTGATCCCAATCTGAGCCCTCGGGCCCCTGGGTTCTCAGGACAGCCTCTCTGCTGGTTCCCCTCCGCTTAGCTGCCCACTTCTTCCTCTCCTTTTTCTGGATCTTCCCCCAGACAATGGCTGATAACTTTGAATGCTTCCCAGGGCTGCCCTGAGCTCTCTTCCTCTCCTATACTTTTTCCCTTAGTGATTTCATCGGCTCCCACAGATCCAATGATCATCTCTATGCCGATGGTTCTCAGTTTCTCCATCACTGATTGCTTGTTTCCCCGTCAGTCTGTGCTTTTTGAGAGCAGCCATTGCCTCTGTAACCCCAGTGCTCAGCGCCATATGTGGCGCCTACTAGATACTTGTTGACATCATCCCCAGGGCTCAGTCCTTTGTATACAGTAAGTGCCTGATCATTGCATATTATTTGTAGAAGAGTCCCCCGCATTTTACACTGCGGGGAGGGGAAGCAGAGGAGACATTATATGAAGACTTGATGATTGATGGTTGACTAGTAGGTCCACAAAAGATCCCTATAGATCACTGTCTAGTGCAATCAATCACTTCTTTTTCGAAGGAAGACTAGGGAGATGCAGAGAGGGGAAAGAACTCCATCGTCTCCTAGCCAGGAACTGAGTCTAGAACTCAGCTCTCTCCCTTTCCTCTGGATCATTCTTTGATTCTCAGCTCTCTGCAGTCCCAGAACTGCCTCGGGTCCCCTAGCAGGCTCCTAACCACCTCCTCAAAGCTCCGGGCTGGCTTTTCTCTGGTTCAGGTCAGGTTGAAAATCTTCCCTGGGGAAGGTAAAGCGGAATGGGCTCCGGATCTGCAGCCAGACTCAGAGGCTGAATCCCTGGGTGTCTGAAGCGGAGCTGCCTGACCTCCACCATCATCCCTTCCAACTCTCAGTCCATGCTCCCCTTTGAACGCACTACCTCCCCGGGGCTTGTCTGTGCTGCACAGAGCTCCAGGCTCTGCACACAGTAGGTGTTGAACAGGCTCCTGCTCAGAAACGCCACCAACCTGTGAGGATGCGATGATCCCACGAGTTAGGAGATGGTGCATAATTAGTGCATGATTAGCAGGATGCTTTCATGGCAAACACCGGTCCCCCAAAGCATCCCCCTTTCTGGCTTCCTCTGGGCTCTTCTTCCGAGATAACAAGCTCCCTGTGCTCTCTGCTCCCAAGATCCCAGCGCCCACAGCTGCAGAGTGTCTGGCAGCTGATTCATGGCACCTTTTGTGGGTGATCTCTCCTTCAAGGGCCAAATGATATGTGAGGTGGGTCCCCAGGGGAGTCCTCTCCACCCTGAAGACTGGAAACTCTCCATGTTTTTCATCTGGAGAAGAGAAATCTGACCTTGACCTTCTAATCATACAGAACATGGAGTGTGCATGTGAGTGTGTGAGTGTGTGTGAGTGTGAGTGTGTGTGTGAGTGTGTGTGTGTGAGTGTGTGTGAGAGTGTGTGTGTGCATGTGAGTGTGTGTGTGTGTGTGTGTGAGAGTGTGTGTGAGTGTGTGAGTGTGTGTGTATGTGAGTGTGTGTGTGAGAGTGTGAGTGAGTGTGTGTGTGTGAGAGTGTGTGTGAGTGTGTGAGTGTGTGTGTATGTGAGTGTGTGTGAGAGTGTGAGTGTGTGTGTGTGCATGTGAGTGTGTGTGAGTGTGTGAGTGTGCATGTGAGTGTGTGTGTGTGAATGTGTGAGAGTGTGTATGAGTGTGAGTGAGTGTGTGTGTGTGAGTGTGCATGTGTGTGTGAGTGTGTGAGAGTGTGAGTGAGTGTGTGTATGTGAGTGTGTGTGAGAGTGTGAGTGAGTGTGTGTGTATGTGAGTGTGTGTGTGAGAGTGTGAGTGAGTGTGTGTGTGTGAGAGTGTGTGAGTGTGTGAGTGTGTGTGTATGTGAGTGTGTGTGAGAGTGAGTGAGTGTGTGTGCATGTGAGTGTGTGTGTGAGAGTGAGTGTGTGTGTGAGTGTGCATGTGAGTGGTGTGTGAGAGTGTGTGTGTGAGTGTGTGTGTATGTGAGTGTGTGTGTGAGAGTGTGAGTGAGTGTGTGTGTGTGAGTGTGTGTGAGTGTGTGAGTCTGTGTGTATGTGAGTGTGTGTGAGTGTGAGTGAGTGTGTGTGTGTGCATGTGAGTGTGTGTGTGAGAGTGTGTATGAGTGTGAGTGAGTGTGTGTGTGTGAGTGTGCATGTGTGTGTGTGTGTGAGTGTGAGTGAGTGTGTGTGTGTGAGTGTATGTGTGAGTGTGTATGTGTGAGTGTGAGTGTGTGTGAGCGCACAGTGGAATGGAGAGATGTGGCTGCCTCTAGTCGTGCAATAATATTTGCAAGTGCTCTGTGTTGGCTGGGAATGGCTGCAGGCCAACATCTGCCCCCATCTGCGCACATCTGGCTTCCATTGGGGTCATTCCGAGCTGCAGGCAGGCCTGCTCGGGGCACCTTCAGCCTCCTCCGTCCACAAGGTACCAGGAAGAAAGGCCGCGATTGTTGCCCACCCAGGGGCTTCCCCAGCCTTTCCTTTAGTGGCGTGAGAAAGCTTGTTGTTTCCTTCTCCACCAGCCCCCCCCCCCAAAAAAAGCAGAAGCCGGGGCTCTGCTCAGAAGTCCCACCTCCTATGGGGATCCCTGTCCCTCCAAAGGCCGCTGGCTTCCTTATGGGCCATTGTTTCTGACTGGGATCCATTGAACTCCAGACCCTGGCCAGCTCTCCAGGGGGCTCTCCCAGGGTGTCTCTGGGGGGCTCTGGGGGGGGCTCTCCGGGGGTCTCTCTGAGGTCTCTCCGAGGGTCTCGTGGGGCAGGTCCACTGATTGTGCTTCTCACCTTCCCAAGGGGCTTCCTTGGTTCCCCATTGGCTAGAAGACGGCATACAATCTCCCGCTCCTTTTGACACCCTCCGCCAGGCGGTCTTACCCAAGATCCTCCTTCCAGAACTCTAAGGCGGCCTCCGCCATGGCTCGCCTGGTCCCCCGACACCCCGTTCTGCCCCTCGGCTCCAGCCGTCTGCCATTTGGGGAAGGTCCCGGTTCACCTTCGGCCTCCCGGCCTCCCTGCAGCCTCAGCAGACGCAGCCGCCTCCGCGGGGAGCCCATCCTGCCCTCATCTCCCGGCTTGCCCTCGGCCCCACGGGAAGAGCCCCCGCCTCCTGAGCGTAAGGCCTGATCCCCCGGCCAAAGCGAGTCCCCAGCCCTCGGGAAGCATTAATGAAGTGTCCTTTCAAGTGCATGAAATCGCCTCTCGCGGTTGGGTGTCCAAGGCCCAGCCTTCCAGCAGCCCTGGGCCTCCTCCCTCGGGGGTCACGGGGAGCCTGGGTGTGGGAGCCACCGTCCGTCTGCCCAAGCCCCCCGCCGGGCCCTTCCCTCCCCCGGCCCCTTGGCCCCAACCCCTCCGCTGACTTTTGCTTATTTACTCCCCCGGCCGCTCGAGGGGAGCCCTGCTTTTTGTGGCGCCCGGACAACTGCGGGCCGGGAAGGATCCGGTTTCCTGCGCCTGAATTGGGGGGACCTGAATGCCTGAGCGGTGAATCAGGCCGGGGGAGGGGCGGCTGCCGGGGAGGGGGTGTTTGGAGAAGAGCTTTCGGCCCGCTAGTAAAACAGCTCTTCTTGTTAGTTCAGCAGGCCCTGGTATTTGGGCCTTTGAAGAGGACGGGAATCAAGGAGCCCGCCGCTCCGGCCCACTGGCAAAAGCATCACCCACGGGGAGCGGAAGGCCCGGCTCCCCCGTGCCCCCCGCGCCCTGGGCCAAGGGCCCTGCCGCTCAGGAATGCGCATGAGCTCAGCGCCGGGCCGCCCGGCTCTTCTGAGGCGAAACGGCCCAAGTGGGCAGCCAAGGCCCCTCGGAGGCCGCTCCCGGCCTCCGCACCCGGAGACGGGGTCGCGGGCCTTTCCCGCAAAACCCTCGCAGAATCTGAGACGGCCACCTTAAAAATTACCGAAGGGCTCAGATTCAGAGCCCTGGGGGCGTGGGAGAATCCCTGCAGCCAGAGAGACAGACAGACAGACAGAGACACAGAGAGACAGGCAGACAGACAGAGACAGAGAGAAACAGACAGAGAGACAGAGAGAAACAGAGACAGACAGACAGAGACAGAAACAGTCAGACAGAGACACAGAGAGACAGAGAGAAACAGACAGACAGACACACAGAGAGACAGACAGACAGAGAGAGACACACACACAGAGAGACAGAGACAGAGAGAAAGAGAGAAAGACAGAGAGACAGAGAGGAGAGAAACATGCCCATTGTGCTGCCTCCACTAACACAGAGTCCAGATCCTGGGAGCAGGAGGCTTTCCCATGCAGCCATTTTATGATACAAAAAAGGAAACTGAGGGCAGCGGTCCTGGACCTCAGCTGGCCCCGGGGGCAGAGCCCCAGCCCAGAAGTCCTGTGGGAAACGAGAGTCCTGCAAGTGATGGTCCTCCAGTGCCAGCCTGAGCCACAGAGCTGCCGCGGGGGAAAGTGAGATGCTCATTTTATTGGCGGTGGCTGGCGGCGGTGCCATTTTACCCATGAGCTCTCCCGGGGCCGAAGGGAAATGGAAGCCCTCAGAACCGGCTTGTGGTTAGGCTGGGGCGAGGGGACTGGCAATGGGACCAAAGGAAGCTTATATTTAAAGCCGCCCAAAATGAGCTGGGCCAAGAAATGCAAACAAGGAGGAAATATTTTGGGAAAACAAACAAAACTACCGAGGGAAAGATGGCGCCCGGAGGAAGGAGCAACAAAAGCTCATTGGAGCTTGTCAGAATACTGGGGCAGCCCAGGGGACCGTCCGGCCTGAGCAGTGAGGGGGCGCGAGTGCCCAGCGGGCAGGCCGCCCCCCTCGGCTGCCCGGCCAGACCAGGCTTCTGGGTGGGCCCTGGAAGGGACCCCAAAGCCAACACGTTGGAGACAACCCGGGCCCTTTGACATAAACGTGGCCCTCGTCCAAACTTCTCTGTCACCAGCTTCCTGACTCCCGAGTCACCCCCTCCTTGCTGTCCCAGCCCATTTCTCCAGTCCATTGTCAGCTCCCTCCCTTTCTCTCCACCCTGCCCCCAGCGGCCTCTGTCACTTAGTCTGAACTTCAGCAATGAGCTTCCAACTGGTCCATCCTAAATCTCCCCCTAGGATCTTCCAGCCTCCCTCCCCATGGCTGCCCACCCCCCCTCTGCTGACAAAGGGCCTCCCCTCAAACACAGGTTTCCCTGGGTCCCTTCTATACCCGAGAAGCTCCACGTTCCAGGGCCATGTGTCCCAACCACCCCAGCTGGCTCCAACTTACCCGTATTTCCTCTCCGCTCATTCCCAGGTCCAGCAAAACTCTCTTTGCTGTTCCTCCTAGACGGCACTCCATCTCCCACCTCCACACCTTTGCATTGGCCGGTGTCCACACCCAAATGCCCTTCCTTCTCACCTGTGCTTCTCAGAACTCCTGGTTCCTTCAAAGCTTAGCTCAAGGACCAAGTGTTCTAATCCCCTTCCCCTTAGAACCCAGAACCTTCCCCCCCAAAGTGTGTTGTATTTAATGATCTTTGTCCTGCTGTTCATCTCCAGTGAAATGTCATCTCTTTAAGGACAGGAACCAGCTTTCTCTCTGTCCTTGGTCCACTGGGGCCTGCCGTTGATCCTTAGCAAATGGGAATGATGCATCCTTAAGCATTCAGGGTCAGACGCTCCTTAACCGTGTGAAATCAGCTCCAGCTTTATTAAATGTTTACCCAGTGCCGGACAGCGTGCTAAGCACTGGAAATATGAATAAAGAAGTTAAGGAGGACCTTGTGGGCCCTCAAGGAGTTCTAATGGGGGAGACCGTGTAAGCTGGGGGAACTGGGAAGTGGGTGGGCAGATGGGCAAGGTGGAAAACGTACAACCAGGAGCAGTGGCTAGTGGAGAGTGAGCCTTGCTGGTGTAGACACTCCCTCCACTTGATCTGACAGATCCCCAATCCTTCACTTTGCAATTATTTATCATTGATGGATTATTAATTGGTTTATCTTGGAAAAAGAGCAATAGATTTCTCTCCCTAACAAATGAGAAGATGGCCTTCCGCGTCTACACCTGGTCATGTAGCTACTCATTCCACGGGATCCATTCCCCCCCCAGTATTGCCCCCTGAACCCTAGAGCCCTGAAAGGAGCCTGCTGAGGGGCTGAGGGGCTGGCCTAGGAGCCTCACAGTGTGAGGGGGAGAGAGGGTATCTCCCCAGACTGGAAGACATCAGAAAGGGCTGGGAAAGGTCCCAGAAGTCCTCGTTCCATCTTAGAATCTTGGCAAAATGGGCATCCAAGGCCTTCTTCTGAGTCCAGCGATTCCCATGGCTGAGGAAGAGCTGAAGCCAGAGGGAAGGTCCAAGGTCAAGCAGCCAGGAAGGGTCAGAGAAGGGGTAGGGGCCAGAGGCGAGGGATCTGGGCTCAGTGGAAGAGCTGCACAGAACCAGAGGTGGGAAGAAGGATGGTGAGAGCATCCCTACCAAAAAAGGTCCTTCTCCCTCTGCCAAGGGGAGCCCATCACCCCCCGGGGGGGGGGACTCGTCCTGGGACTGCCCTGCTAAGAAGTCCTTGCTGACACTGGCCTTAAGCCAGTCCTGAGCCTCCCCTTCCCTTTCCAGAGAATCAAGATCCCTCGTTCTGCCTCTCGGCCGAGCAGAGTCCTGCAAGGGGCAGCTCTTTGGCTACTCAGGTCCCACTTCCCTGAGCTTTCTCTTCCCCGTGCTAAATATCCCTGTGTCCTTCAACCAGCCCCCCTCAGAAATGGACTTAAGACCCTTCCTTGGATACCCTCTGATCTCTATTTAGTCCTTCCTAAGCTGTGTCCCCGGCAACTGAACTACATCTTCCAGATAAAGTGGGACCAAATTGGAGCCAGCCAGTCAACAGACATTTTTAAGCACCCACTGTGTGCCAGGCACTGTACTGAGGACCAGGGATGCAAAGGAAGGCAAAAAGATAGACAGCACCGCCCTCAAGCAGCTCACACTCTAGTAAGGAAGAGAACGTCGCAATTACTTTGTACAAGATAGAAATGGAGTAACTTGGCGGTGATCTCAAAGGGAAGACATTAGACTTCAGAGGGATCAAGTCTCCTTAGGGGCAGCTACATGGTACAGTAGATAGAGCCCCAGCCCTGAAGTCAGGAAGACCTGAGTTCAAATGTGGTCTCAGACACTTAACATTTCCTAGCTGTGTGACCCTGGGGAAGTCACTTAACCCCAATTACCTCAGCAAAAAAAAAAAAAAAAGAAAGAAAGAAAAAGAAAGTCTCCTTGTAGAAAGTGGGATTTTAGCTGGAACTTAAAGGAAGCCTGGGAAGTCAGAAGGCAGAGATGAGGAGGGGGAACATCCTAAGCAAGGGAGCACCTCAGGGTAACGGCTCAGTTAGAGGAGATCCAGGGCAGACCAGTGTCCCTAGATGAAAGACTTCATGGAGGGGTCACAGGCACTGGATAAATGATCATGATTATTATGAATTCCCTTGGAGAGGGCTGATTCTGTGGAGGCTCTCTAGTCAGAGAGCACCTGAGGGACCTCCTGCAGCCATTTCCCTGAGCACCTAAAGTATCCCTCTCTCCCTGAGCCCCTGAAGCATTGCTCTTTATTTTTTTCCTTCTATTTAATATTTTATTTTCTCAGAGTTTTTGCCATTAGTTTTTTAGAAAGGTTCCCTTCCAGATTCTCTCCCTTCTCCCCTCTCGCCCCCCCCCCACTCCTTCACTGGGAAGACACAGATGATGGATGGGGGACAAAGCATTTATTTCCCTGCTAGGGATGCTCAAGCCCCGCTGGTTCCCTGAGCCCCTGAAGCGTCACTCTTGGACTACTGAGGCTGCTCCTCCTCTGGGAGATTCGCCAGCACCCAGAGTTCTCTGTATCTGAATCTGTCCCGATGGTTCCAGGGTCGGCCAGATATTCTGCCCCAAATATTGTCCCCCTTGGAGAGACATTCGTGTTTCCCCTTATGTATGGGGAGGAGGCAGGGGACCCTCAGGGAAATGACTCGTTTGGGTCCCGATGTCAGGTCAGCAGAGCTTCCATGGGCAAGCTCTCCCGACTGGGTCAGAGTTCTAGGGGCATCATTAAAAACTGTATTTTCCTTCCTAGCTGTGTGACTCTGGGCAAGTCACTTACCCCCAATTGCCTCAGCAAAAACAAACAAAAAAAAAAACCGAACAAACAAACAAACAAACGAAATCTCCTGTTTTCCTTTAAAAGTCAGACTCCAGCCTCCCTTTTCTGTGGGAGCCATATCAGCTCACAGGGCTCCGGGGGACCCGATTTTCACCATTGTTACCCGGTAAATGGCTCTGCATTGGGACTTTTGGGGGAGAAAGAGTCTCCTGAATCCCAGTGAAAGCTTGGTTAGGGACCAAGGGGCAGCCAGAGCTGGCAGGAAGCCTGAGTCAGAGCCCAAAGTCCTTTTTCAGGAATACACAAATGTTTATAAACAAAACTTTTCCTTTTAAGCTTCTCCAATGTCACTTTTCTCCCCTTAGGGAGGTCAAACATTTACCTAAGAAAACCGCAAGGGCTCCTCCCCTTGGGGACCACGTGGTACACCGGGAGGCACCCCCGGCTTTGGGCTGGAGGTCCCATCTGAGCAGGAGACAAATGAGTACTTAGCAAGCCACTCTCAGACACATCCATTTTCTTTTTCTTAAAGAACACTTACCATATTGGTTCCAATATAGATTGCCCTTTCCCCCTCCACATCTGGCTTGAATCAAAGCTGACTGCTGCTTACATTTGGTGGGCTTTTTCATTACCTCCCCCACCCCAGGGGTACGATGGTCCAAGCAAGCAAGCAGAAGATTTGCAGAGAGAAAACATGGGTGCAAATCCCAGAGCTGGGGGTCTTTGGCTAAGGCACTTACTTAATTCTCCCGCTCTGCATTTGCCTCAGTGCTTGAGCAGTGCTTGGGAGTCGGAGAGCCCGAGTTCAAATCCCATCTATAAAATTTATTAAATCTGCATGGCTGTTCTCCTTGGGACTCAGTTTCCTCTTTTGTAAAACGAAAGAATTGGACCCATTGGTTCCTCTCTCCCCTTGGCGACACACAGAGGAGAGAGAGAAACAGGAAGGAATCCTGCCTGGGCAAGTAGCAAGTTTCGACTCTCCCAACCTCATTTTGCTCATCTGCAAAATGGATCCCTGCCTCCGGGGATCCCCTTAAGGGTCAAGTGGAAAGTACTTTGCAAACCCTACTGAGTCTTGTGTAAATGCGGTTAATATTATTCCCACCTAACATTCCATTGATTGATCCTATAACTTAAAAAGTTCTCACAATAAAGGGGAGAGCATCTTGTGAATTGGAGGAGGTAGGGAGGGCAGAACTCCACCCCTTACACAAAAGTTGGCTCTGTGACTCTGGGAGTCCAATCTCTTCCATGGGGACAGTTTGAAACTGATCTTCCAAAGGATCTCAGCCTGATCCACTTCCTGGCTCTCAACCCTGCCCACTGCACCAAGGGATCATCTGGACCCTTGAGAAAGTGAGAGAGGGGAGGGGGAACAGAGAGAGACAGAGAGACAGACAGAGACAGAGAGATGCCCATGTCCCTTTACTTTATCATAGCCCCATTTCAAGTAAAAGTCCTGGGAGTCAGTTTAAGAGCTAGATGGGCTCCTCAAGAACACAAGGGTGAAATGTCTTGGTGAATTTGGTGATAATAAAATAGTCTAGATCAGCATCCATGGGCCAACAGGATCTTTACTACTGGGCTCAGCCACATAAGGAAGGTGGAGTCAGGGATGCTGATGGAGCCTCAGGAAGAACCAAGAAGGTGGCTTGCCCAGGCTGCAAAACTAGGAAGTTTCTGAACTTGGATTTGAACGCAGGCTTTCCTGGCTCCAGGCCCAATGTTCTATCCCTTATACACCCAACTGCCTCTTGAAGTGAAGTGACTGCATGCTAAGACTTCTGACTTTGGAAAGATTGGGAGAATAAGCTCTGGGAAAATCCCCGATTCCAAGAATTCTGGTCCATGCCAGGTTTGGTGTCTGAGTCCATCACGGATGTCCCAAAGATCAAGGAGAGACCTTCAGGGATGACCTAGGGGACTCCTCTAAATGTGCACTAAACCAAGGATTTGTCTACAACTCATCAGGACTGCCACACTTGGATATTGTGGGATCAGCACTAGTAAGAACTGAACTAATCCTGAACCCACTTTTTCCAGAGCTCAGAGTGCTGTGGGGGAGAGTCTGTCCCTGGGATGTTAGACAGGGGGAATGTTTGTACTCTTTTTCCCCTATAACTTCAAAATAAATATTCTTTTATATGGTTAAACAGAATTGGGGCGCTAGTTACTTGTGGCTAACAGTGAAGCTTTGAGCTGAGAGCTCCTACAGCCCTCAGGGCACCTGTAGAACTGAGAAGATGGAACTGCTGACTTGGGATGATAGACCCAGAGCAAACTTGGTTCACTTAAATCCTTCCCTACTCTAGAACTTAGAAATTACTCCTCCAAAATGATATTGTTCCAAAGAGCCCTGGGCTCCTAGATCCCAAGCACACCGGCCTATTTAATCATTTCCATGGTACTTTCCAGCTTCCAAAGAGCTTTCCTCCAATCAATCCAATCAAGTGGGCAATAGAAGCAGAAACCACAATGGAGAGACCCCAAAAGCTGACTCCAACCCAAGGTCACTTGACTAATCAGTATCTGAGCCCCATCTCCTGATCATGGGATAAAGTAATTCAGTTGGAATCAATAAGCATTGACTCAGCCAAATACTGTGTTAGTCCCCAGGGACATGTGGGTAGAATTCACAACTTCCTTCTTTCTTTCCTTCCTTCCTTCCTTTTTCTTTCTTTCTTTTTCTTTTTCTCTTTCTCTTCCTTCCTTCCTTCCTTCTTTTCTGTCTTTCTTTCTTTCTTTCTTTTTCCTTCCTTCCTTCCTTCCTTCTTTTCTTTCTTTCTTTCTTTATTTCTTTCTTTCTTTCTTTCTTTCTTTCTTTCTTTCTTTCTTTCTTTCTTTCTTTCTTTCTTTCTTTCTTTCT
>JAJPUD010015318.1:6260-18542 GCA_023553655.1 Myrmecobius fasciatus
GTGTGTGTGTGTGTGTGTGTGTGTGTGTGTGTGTGTGTGTGTGTGTGATATGTCTTATACCTTTACTAGACTAGAAACTATATTATGTTGTGGTTTTTTGCAAGGCAATTGGGGTTGAGTGACTTGCCCAGAGAGGAAGTGTTAAGTGTCTGAAGCAGGATTTGAACTCAAGTCCTCCTGATTCCAGAGCCAGTGCTCTATCTTACTGTGCCATTTAACTGTCCCAAAACTATATCTTATAGAAACTTATATGTTTTCTAGTACCTAGCACAGTGTTCTGTACACAGTAAACACTTAAAGAGTAAAATAATGTCAAATATCTGATAAATATATATTCTGCTAATGAAGTGAAATTGTAACTGCTCTAAGTCCATAAGTCTGAGGCAGCCAGCACCTGTCCTTCTACACACAGTTCTTGTCCTTTCTCTCCTTGGTCCGATGCCCTGCTGTTGGTTGTCTGGCTGCTGCCCAGATCATGGATCCCCAAGCTCTCCAGTCTTACCGAATGGTAACATAGGGATCTGTCAAATGCTGGAAAATCACCCCGGAGAGCTGGAGGTCACTGAAAAGCTGTCAGTGGGCTCAGCAGCACTCCAAAACAACGCCCCGGATGCTTGTGGCAACATAAAAGGCAAACCTTCTAGCTGTGAGTAATGTTCTATTGGCAGACGTTGAAAGCGCCCCAAACCCCCAGTGACTGCCTGTGACAGCAGTCAAGGCCAGGTGCTGTCTGACAGGAGGGCAGTGTTGATGCTAAAGGCCAGGGATGTTATTTTGAGGTTTGACTGTTTATGTCTCATTACTGCTTATTTCCATGAGTTTAGAGGTCTAATTCTATCAACCATATCCCCCACTGCCATCCCCATCCCACCATGGACATTAATCTAAAGGCAAAGGAAAGCTTTTTTCTTCTTTGTCAATTTTTGTTCCACGAGGTTTGTTTCTTTCTGGAAATACAAAAGTTTACATGGAACTCTCTTAAATGATGTTGGCTTCATTCTGTGAAGTTATTCTGAAGTATTTCATCTTGCCAAGACCAGAACTGGCTCTGGACAAAATCGTTAAGAAGAAGACGTTTACTTTTAGTGCCCTTCCCCTGCTCTTGGCTTTGGCCCCCATCTAAAGAACCTAGTGCCTTTCCTCATGTTTCTTTCTGGTGCCAACTCCCCTCCCTTTCCTGCCATCACCTCCATGGACTTGGCAGCAATGGTGCACTGAATCTGGAGGCAAAAGTCTAGGCTCTGCTCCTTATTATTTGAGTGACCTCAGGCGAGTCAGTTCAGGTCTCTGGTCCTCAGTTTCTTCCTCTGTTAAATGAGAAAAGTTAGATAAGAAATCATTTTAATGTTCTTCCCAGTCCTCCTTTCCCTGGCTGATGTCCCATGTCTTAAATGTTCCATTTCACTGTTTCATAGCTAAAGAGAAGTTAATACCAAAAATGATTAAGAAAATAACAAAAAAACACCTAACTCTCTTTTTTGAATTTAATTTTTCTGGCCCAAATGAACAATGTTCTGGCAATACTAGAAAAACCTTGGAATTTTGAGATTGTGGAAAATGGGAGACTTATTAGGGGTAATTATATTAAAGGTAATTAAGGGTAAATGTGTTGATTTGAAAAAAAGGGGGGGAGCAAAACTGTCTATAGATTGTGGATCAGGAAGTTTGATTTTAAATCCTAACAAAATTGAGATATTACTAAGGGATGTTAGTGAAGATTTGGGAAAGTAAGCAGTGATTGCAAAGAGTTAGCATGGCTTCATCAAGAACACATCTTGTCAGGCTAATATTAGCTTTTTTGGAAACTTGACCAAATTAGTAGATTAGGGGAATGTTTATGATATGTTTTACTTAGATTTTAGCTGAGCATTGGACAAAGTTAAGGGCAGTGAGGAGTCATTAGCAGTATAATCCTAAGCAAGTCTCTTAAGCCCTATGTAAAATGCAGATAATAATAGCACCCACCTCCTGGGATTTTCTGAAAGGATAAATGATATAATAAGTGCAAAACACTCAGATTTGCAGTGCCTGGAACATAGTGAACACTATATAAAAGTTTAAAAAAAACTACCAAAATCTCTTTGGCTATTCTTGTAGCAAAGATGGAGACATGTGGGCTAGATATCACTTCAGACATGTGGATTCAGAACTGGTTTTATTGGCTGAATCCAAAGAATTGATCTAAATAGTTCCATTTTCAATTATGAAGGATATTTATAGGATCATGAATTTTGAGTTGGAAAGACCTTAGAAATCATTTAGTACTATTGGGGAAACTGAAGATTGGAGAGGTTAAATGACTTTTCCAGGATCACATAGCTAGTAAATGCCAGAGGTGGTATTCAAAACCAAATCCTTTGATTTGTGGGATTCAAAGCCTCATTTCCTCCTCTAGAGAACTCCAAGGAATCTGTGTCTATTGCTGGGCTGCTTAATTGTTTTATATGAAAACCAGAATAAAAGTACACATAGCATGTTTATTAAATTTGTAGATAACATGAAGCTGGGAGGGAGAACTAACACAATGAATGACAGTCGGGATTTGAAAAGTTCTTCGAAGTTTGGGCTATGATGGGAGATTTCATGTCATTTCTAATGACATGAGATTTCTCAATGTAGATGGAAAATCTCAAATCTGAGCTAAAAGTCAATTAATTTCCCAAATATAAGATAGGGAGAGTTGTGGCTAAACAGAAATTTTTCTAAAATAATTTGGGATTTTGCTGGACTACAGTCTCAATATTTGTGTTAACAAAAATAATTTTGTCAACAATATGATATAACAGACAATAAAAGCTTAATGTAATAATAGATTGCATTGAGAAGCATAGTGTCTGGGACTATGGACCACTTCACTCTGTCCTGGTTAGATCATACCTGGAGCAATGTGTTCAGTTCTGGGTGCCACATTTTACAAAGAACATTAGTAAATGAGTGTTCAGAATTGAGTCACCAGAATGGTGAAGAGTCTTAAATTCATGACGGGTTGTTGTTTCGTTCATTCTGGGAGGGGATCATGATATCAGGGAGGTAATGCCATATCATGCAAGTGAGTTGGATTTAAGTGAGGGAGGGCTAACAAGGATTAGCAAAAAGATCTGGAGGTGTTTAACGCTTAGAAGAGAAGATTCAGGAGAACCATAAAAGCTGTCTTCAAATACTGGAAGGGTTAACATGTAGAAAAGGGATTAGATTTGTTCTAGTTGGCCACAGAGGAGAGAACTAGAAGTGAAGGTTTAAACAACAATTTAGAGTTGATATTAAGAAAAATTTCCTAACAATCAGATGTCCAATAGTAGAACAGGCTGCCTCTGTGAGGTGAAGAATTATCCCTCCTTAAAGATCTTCAAAAAGAAGTTGGATGAACATTTGTCATTTGTTATTGGTAAAATTCAGATACAGTTGTATTAAAGGACCTCTGGAGTTCCTTCTAACTCTTAAGATAGTGCTATTCTGTAATTGAAATTCTTGTCACTAACTGCCTGACTAGTGTATGTGGGTATATAAATAGACATAGATACATATGCAAATACACATAAATGTATATTTTATATATGCACATACATATATACATATCTTAATAGATTTTTGTGAGCTTTTGAAGGGACCTAACCTTTTTTTAAATGACATTTTATAAAATTTAGTTATAATTAAGCAAAAATACATTCAGACAGCATGCTTAATTTGCAAACAAATTTTGGTGACACAATCAATGTAACGATGATAGCAATAGAGACAATAGAATTAAGAAGGAGGCTATGGTAGGAAAGAAGTGTTATAGAAATTTGGCCAACCCAACATATGCATATGCCCATATATGGCATCTTGTTTAAGAAAGCTTCAAGTTAATTGGATTTTATTATTAAATATTAAGGTGACATTTTATATTAAGAAATCAAACAATCATCAAGCATTTATTAAGTGCTTAGTCCATGCCAGACACTGCACTGGGATGCAAACACAAAACTGAGACTATTCCTGCTCTCAAAGGACATATTCTACTAGAGAAATACATCACATTTTGAGGAATTGTAGCCAGGGAAGGAAGCTTCGAATTAAGTAGTAACAGAAAATTGTGAATACAGATATAAGACAATAGATTATGATACCCTTTCCAGTAAAAATGACAGTATAGAAGGGGAAAAGGGAAGGGAATAAGCATTTATTAAGCACCTATTATGTACTAGGCACTATACTAAGCACTTCACAACTCATTTCATCCTCATAACAACCCTGTGATATAAGTGCTGTTATTATCCCCATTTTACAGTTGAGGAAACTGAGACTGATGTCCTAGTAGATGACTAGATGGGAAAGAGAAATTCCTTGAGTTGGCCAGAAAATCTTCTACAGATTGAGCACGAATATGGAGACAGTGACAAATGCAGAAATTAAAGGAAGAAAATATTATAATGACATTATAGGCAGCTTTTTGAAGAAAGACTTTGTTGGAACTGTTTGTTTTCATTTCTATAATACTTTAGTGGTGTAGTATAATCCACCCATGGAGATGACTCATTGTTCTACCCAAAAAGTGGTTTTTTTGATGGATGGTTTTTGAAGGAATTGTTTTGTTTCCACTTGCCTTTCATGTCACCTGCTGATACATTTATTCCCTAACCAACATATGAGATACAACTGGAAATGTTAACTGTATTTATATTTTAGTGGTTCTCAACTTGAGGGTGGGGGATCCTAGGGACTTCACATCATTATTGAAGAGGTCATCTGATTGAATACCAGTCATTTTATTAAATGGTTCATTATAAGAAACAAGCAAGGCTTGTTCTGTAGGCTGAATAAATAATAGGTATTTGTTATTATCATCAATAAAGAATTTATAAATCCATTGGCAAAGGGTTAGCATACCTGTTTTCCAACATCTCTAACAAAAATGAATTCTTCTGTTTTTTGTCATCCTTGCCAATTAATGGCAATCCAGTTAGAGCATTTTTTCAAATGCTGTGGATAAAATATTCCTTCTTTTGAAAACTGTTTTTCCACATTGTTTGTCCCTTTATCTTCCAGGGAGTATGAATCACACATTTTCAGAAACTAGCAGCTCTTAGCAGATTACAGAAAACATCATCACCAGCTGGGTAGAATCAAAAGAGTATAGATTAAGAGCTGAAATGAACATGGAGGTCATCTAGTCAATGGATCTTGTCTACTTATAATATCATGATTAATAAATTATAGTAGAGCAGTGATTCTGTTCCCCTAAAGCTACTGTACATCTCCTTTTAAAACTAGCCACAAGCATCTAGGGATAGATCATGGGACCCCCCAATCATGTTTGGACTGCAAAGATGGAAACACTTCAATATGGTTAACTGAGTACTATGGTAGTTCTACCATACCAAGCATAAGAATTATTCATCATTGAGCAAGGGACATTGTGAACCTTTATCACATCCTGGAAGTTACATCTTGTTTCCAAACTTTTGATATGTCATCAAGAGTTTCATTCTTCCCCTAATCTCTACAGGATTGGTTAGAAAAATGCAATCATATATGATGGTATTTTTAACCTCTTAAAATATGAGAACCCTTTCTAACTTTCCCAAATTTCATGAATTTCACACACATACACACATACAATATTAGTATCCATTGATTAAACACAGAATTTCAGAATTGGAGAAAATAGGATTTTGAAAATGGGTTTCAACACTGAATTATTTTCTGCTGTTGGCAAGTTTGCTTTATAGCTTTTTAAATTCAAAGTCAGAAAAGATCACTTGCAGTAGAAAGTCAAGTAGAGTAATTTAATTTCTCAGGCTGATAGATAAGACACTAGTGTTTAGCATATGCCTGGCACATAGTCGGTGCTACATAAATGCTTATTTCCTTTTCTTTCTCTTCCCATCTTTTGAAAGACTTTAGAAAAGTTGAAATCTCACTTGTCCTGAATGAATGTACAAGTTCCTAGCATTTAAATCCCTCTACATTCTGGCTCCAAACTACCTTTTCAGCTTTATTTCACATTACTCTTTTATGATTCCTACGGTCTAGGCAGACTTTAACTATGAGCTGCTCCCATCTGACAAACCATTCTCCACCTCTGGGCATTTGAGAGAGCTATCATCAACATGTATGCAATGTAACCTCTCTCTAACTCTACCTCTCAGAGTCCTTTTTCTCCTTCAAGGCTCAGTTTAAGTGTCATCTCTTATTAATGCTCTCTCCTTCCTCAAACTACCACATATTTCCTTATCTGTTTATTTTTTCCCCAAGTAGATTGTAAGTTCTTTGATGACAAGTATTTTATTTTATTTTTATATCCCTTGTCCATAGCATAGTGTCTAGGGCACAGTAGTTGCTTAATAAATATTTGTTAAATTGTTGAAATTAATTGGATTGTAAAAGGATTTCAATTTTAAAATTAATTCATTATAGAATTATTTTAAGTAAATATTTGTATTCATACATTTAAGATAATTCCATTTAAAATAATTTTCTCTCTTCACAAATTCCAGGAAAACATCTTTGTACAAAAAGTACAGTCATAGCACTAAGGATTTAGCTGTATTCAAAACCTACATTTAAAAAACCTATTGCCCTTGAGAAGAGAGAAGATTTAAAAGGATTTTAAAAGTTGGAAAGGAATTAAAAGAATAGGCACAAGTAGTGCATATCAATATCAGCAAAGAGTAATGGACACGAATAATCTGAGGCTGTGGAGACAAATGGCAAAAATAATTCAAGCCTTAATTGTGTGTGTGTGTGTGTGTGTGTGTGTGTGTGTGTGTGTGTGTGTGTGAGAGAGAGAGAGAGAGAGAGAGAGAGAGAGAAAAGGAGAGTTAATTTTTTTTAATTCTCTGTTTAATTTCCCCATTTTCTACTTTACTAGCTAGGATAGTAAAAAAATGTTCTCTCCCATTTCCCATAATTATTTTGTACTTTGTATGTATTTTGTACTTTCTTATATGGCTACTGGAATTCCCTGAGATCATGGACTTATACTTTTCTCTTTGTATTTTTGTGCTTGGCAAATATAATATGATATAATACAATAACAATGTAATATAACATAACATAACACAACATGCAATATTATATAATTTAATGTGCTTAATAATGCTTTCTTATTAGTCAATCAATTAACTAATTGATTCATGCCCTTTGAAGGCAGAGAGAGTTTCATTTTTGTATTTGTATCCCTACCGTCCAACCTAGTACGTGGCCCACAATAGATGCTTAATAAGTATTCACTAAATTGGATTGAGTGAGAACCAGAAGTAGACAGTGGGTGCACAATAAAACAGAATAGAACAAAACAGAAGGAAACAATATCATGGACAGTGAGAGCTGGGAGGCAACCTAAAGATGATCTAGACTGAGTCTCTCCTTTACAAGTTAGGAAACTGAAGTCACCTGCTTAGACATCCTGACCACAGTGTTCCTTCTTGTTATTGGTCCCACTGAATTAGAGAATGAAGGCCAAAAATGTACCCTGTTCACTTTGGTGGAATTCTTTCTTGTCCTGAAGCAGAGATTTGGGTTTGAACCTTTAAAGGGGTTGTTTTCCTATAGGTGGAAATGCATTACCTCCACCCCCAAAGATATTTGATTTGGTATCTGATTGAACAGATATGCCATAAAGTTTCTTGAACTTTCTCAAATACTTGTTTAAAGGTGCTCCTTACCTGTAGTCATGTCTGAGAAAAACAGGACACCATCTCCCAAGGAGGTTGGTCTGCAGCCAAGAGTCTTTCAAACAAGCAGTGAGTTGAATTGACATTTCTGGTTAGAGCACTGAAGACCCTCCCCTTGAAGATTATGCAATTCCCTTCAAGGGCTTGAGTTTTCATTACCAGTTTTGTGCACAGAATTAGCTTAAACTAGGATGAAAAGGATAGGTTTCTCTCTTCACTTGCAGAAACATTTTAATTTCTTTGGGTCATTGTGTTATTATATAGGAAGAAGTATAGACCCTCCAATTCAATTCAACAAACACCTATTAAGTACCTGCTGTGAGCCAGGCTTTGAGCTGGACTTTGGGGATACAAAGAGGAAAACCCTAAAAAGTACCTGACCTCAAGGAGTTTATACACTTACTTTTATTAGATTTTTAAAAAACATTTGGATTTAAATTATGAGCATGATTTTCTTTTGTAGGAAAAAGTACAATAAAGGTAAAATGCTAGAATGAAGAGAAACATTAAACAACTCTACATCTTTTTTCAAAAATAGAAATTTGTTCCCATTTTGATAATTTTATGTCATTTCTCTTATTTTAGGCTACATTTGAACCAAGAAATTCAGTGAATTCATAGGAAAAAATTGACAAAACTATTGCTTGGGATTTATTTAGACAGAATTGTTGTTTAAGACAGGATATCCAAGTGAGTAAATGCTTTCCCATTTTTTCTGACAGTGGTGTTTATTAGGCACATTTATATCTTGGTCACAATCAGTCAGATAATAAATATTTATTAAGCACCTACTATATGCCAGCCATTACACTAAGTACTAGGGTCACAAAGTAAAAGATAGTCTTTATCCTCAAGGAGTTCACAGTCTAATAAGGAAGAAAACATTAAAAAAAAAAAAAGCTAATAGGGGAGAGAAGGAAGGAAAGAGGTACTCCTTATAAGGATATGCTGAAGACCAGAGGAGTGCAGCTAGATGGGTGTGGGTGGGAAATGGGTACCCTAAGCTTTGTTGTTGTTCAGTCAGTTGCATCTGGCTCTCTAACTCCATTTGGGTTTTTCTTGGCAAAGATACCAGAGTGGTTTGCCATTTTCTTCTCTAGCTCATTTTACAGATAAGGAAACTGAGATAAACAGGGTTAAGTGACTTGTCCAGAGTAAGACACCTAGTTAGTATCTGGCTAGATTTGAAATCAGGTCCTCCTGTCTCCAGAGTTGGTATGTTATCTATTGCTCCACTTAGTACCACTTCAAATTAAGAATCTAGGGGAAGCTCTTCAATGTCTACTTCCATCCTCTCCAATTAGTTGGAAGAAGGAACCCCAGGGGTAGGGAGGTTAGAGTTGCCGAAGTGATGTGGCCTTGCAGGATGATAAATTGTTGGAGATTACAATGAAAAATAGGAGGTCTTCAGGTGATATACTATGAATAAACAAATGAACTAAGCCCAAAACTGAGCAAGAAGAGATGGATCATATTTGAAAAACTATGCAATACTTTCATTGTCCCTAAATTGTTCACTTCTATAAGACCCTATCTCTTTAACATCCATATTCTCTCAGCAGTGTTATATAGCTGTGAATCATGATCATGGAAGAATCCAAATTGTAGGTGAAGCAAAGAGCACCTGAAAAACTCTAGAGAGGAAAAGCAGCCTGAAATACCAAGAGGGATGTATTGTGCAAATTATTATATAATAGGTAATATCAAGAACAGCAGAATTAGAAAAGGAAGTAAGTTGTATAGGTTATGTAGCAAGAGTAAGAGACTGCTGGACAGCTTGAATTAACAGTGAGGAACAGAGAGAATCAAAAGAAGCCATCTCAGGTCATGTTGATTCTTGAAGACTAATGAAAAAATATACACAATTACTATGCAAGAGGAAAGGTGGTAGGTATGAAGAAGCATGTTGTGGTGTATCAGTGGAGGGAGTATTCACACAGGTGAGAACCCACATCAATTGAAGTATGAATGTATTTCATGGATAGATAAGGTTGCCCATAGTAAGAGAGAGGATCCTTGGATCAGACTAATTCTAAATAACTGAGTATAAGGGATAATTTACAGGCAATAAAAGATCTCTAAATCTAATGACTTCCCCCATTTTTCAGACCCTGCAATTCACCCTTGCAAAACCTTGTGTTCTAAATTTTTCTCCCTCCCCCCAAGACAGCTAATAATTTAATATAGGTTTAATATGTGCAATTCTTCTAAACATAGTTCCACATTTATCATGCTGCACAAGAAAAACCAAATCAAAAAGAAAAAAAAATGAGAAAAAAAAGCAAGCAAGCAAACAAAACAACAACAAAAATGAAAATAATCCACATTCAGTTCCCATAGTTCTCTCTTTGCATACAGATGACTCTCTTCATCACAAGTCTATGGGAACCTGAATCACCTCATTGTTGAAATGTCCATCATAGCTAATCATCAAATAATCTTGTTGTTGCTGTATACAATGTTTTCTTGGTTCTATTCACTTTACTTAGCGTCAGTTCATGTAAGTCTCTTCAGATTTTTCTGAAATCACCATGATGATAATTTCTTATAAAAAATTATATTCCATCATATTCATACACCATAACTTACTAAACCATTTCCCAACTATTGGGCATTCATGCTTGCCACTACAAAAAAGGGCTGCTACAAACATTTTTGCATATGTGGATCCCTTTCCCCCCCCCTTTTTTTAATTTCTTTGGGCTACAGACCCAGTAGAGATACTGCTGGATCAAAGGATATGCACAGTTTGATAGCCCTTTGGACATAGTTCTAAATTGCTCTCCAGAATGGTTGGATCAGTTCACAACTCTACAAACAATGTACTGGTGTCTCATAAACTCATTTTCCTCATCCATAAGAGATATAATAAATTTATCATCAGAAGGGACCTTAAATACATCCAATACAGGGTACTTAAACTTTTTTGTATTATCAACCCTGTTGGCAGGCTGATGAAGCCTATGGCATTCTTCTAAGAATAAAGCTTTTAAGTCAGTAAAATAAAATACATAGGATTATCAAGAAAATTAATTATATTGAAACACAGTTATCAACACACGCATGTACATGAACACATATGCATACACATATAAAATCAGCTCACAGACCCCAAATTAAGATTCTAGACTAACCTCCTTTATTTTAGTGAAGAGACCAGAGGAAAGATTTATCCAAAATCATACAAATTCTTCAAATTCTCTGCTATTTTCCACTCTACCATAGTTACTTCCTTTATTTGTCTTTCCTGACAATATTGTCATGAGATTAAAATGAGAAAATCCATATAAATCTCTTTGCAACATCTTTTAAAGTGCTGAATAAATATCAATAATTACCCTTATTTTATTTACCTCACTCTCTGCCTTTTGACTGTTTTCCTTAGGAACATTATCTGCAAATGTTATTTTACTAAAAATTTTGGAAAACTGACATATCAGGGAAGCAGAATTTGGATATTGGAGAACTTCCTAAAGAATATTTTATGAATACAGTGTTTTTGTCTTTATTTTTAAAATCATGGTTGAAAAACTGTTATGTTTTGTTTATTTTTTTCTATTTATACAACAGTGTCCATTGCCAAAGGCCTTGGGCATATGGGCAACAAGCAAGTACTTTGTATATATTCGTGTGTTTATCTATATGTGTAACTATAGATTCATGGGTACACACACATACAAAGTTTTCTGGAAGCATTGTACTCAGAAGAGTGGAGGATTTACTGGCTGAGCCATCCAAATGTGTCTGCAGCCCATCAGACACTTGGTAGTGGGGATCAGACATCTGGGGTTGGGGGAGGCAGGGGAGGGTTTCAGGTTGCTTCTGTGAGCTGAATTGCATGGAGGCAGGCAGCTTTTTGTCCCTCCAATCTCTGGCTGCTATTGAATACAGCCCTGCAGGCCATGTTTGAATTATATGCTACTATGTCAAAATTTTCTGAAGTACTTTCATCTCCTGTTGCCTCTTTAAAGATTTTTTTCTTTTATATACTGAATGAATACTGCATTATGCTTGTGATCGAAAGTTGGAAAGCTGATTTTATATATCTCTATAGTTTGACTCTATTCCAGGTCTGTGGCTTATGTCCCTTTTACTATGCAGAAAGATTAAATTACTATAATGTACCTACTATAACAATTTAATTCCTAATGCTTGTTAACAGCAGCAACAATTGGTGGTACAAATGACAATAACATGTTCTAATAAGCTGGCATAAGTATATGGGCATATTTTGGAAAAGTGAAGGACCCAGAAGAAGTAGATCCAGCCTCTGCGCTCCAGAAACTTATTAGCTGATGATACAAGACAGAACAGTAGTAATAATACTGAACCTGGCCCGGTTACAGGCCCAGAGATCAGAATTCTGCTATTTGTTACTTGCACATAATCCCTTTGCTGATCAAGTTTGGGTAATTCATCCTGAAGGGCAGCATGTCTCACTGGGGTATGTCTGCTGTCTGAGGGCTACTTCCTCTTGGTTATTCAAAATCTACACTTAACTGTCTTAACTGCTTCCCTCAAAATCCTTCAATTACCTGAGGAAGCCCCTTATTCATTTATGTAGCAACTGGGCTCAGCATTCCTTTAGCCAATCAGAAGTTATGTTCCTCTCTGCTCCCCCCCC
>JAJPUD010015318.1:18642-37806 GCA_023553655.1 Myrmecobius fasciatus
AAATATTTGTTGGATTGACATTCTAGTCAACTTTTCTCATTTTTCACATGAGATAGCTGAAGAGCTAGGGTGAAGTGACTTACCCAGATCATACAATCAACAAGAATTTATTGTATTTACTATGTGTCAGGCATTCTTTAGGTTCTAAGGGTTACAAAGAAAAAGCAAAAATAATTTTTGCCTAAAGGAGAATCATCCTTTCAGAGAATCTCCTTAAAAGGGATTCTGATGAAGCAGAAAATGTATATGAATTAAAGTATGAATTAAAGATACACAGAAGGTAACTTTAGAAGTGATAGTAATCTTAGAAGGCTTAGATGACTTTAAATTCCAGTTAAAATCCCACCTTCCACAAGACCCCTTTCCCAACCCTTTCTAATCCCAGTGCCTTCTATCTGTTAATTATATTCTATTTATCCTGTATATAGTTTATTTATATATAATTGTTTGCATGTTGTCTCCCCCATTAGATTGTAAGCTCTTTGAGGGCAGGCTCCTTGTCTTTTGCCCCTTTTTGAATACCCAGTGCTTAGAATAGTGCCTGGCATGCAGTAGGCATTTACTACATTTTAACTGCTTGCTTGCTTGACGAAAGTACCTGGGGTTTTGTCTCTTGAAGGAAATGACATTTGAGTACAACAGACCTCTATTGCTTAGTAAATGCTTCTTGATTGATTAATGGCCTTATACAAGTTTGAGTTGGGAAGGTAGCCTAGGAGAGGATGCCACAGTAGCAATTGAGTGATTCAACAAAAAGGCCACATTTAATTTAAATAGGAATAAAATTGAATCTTAAAATAAGAGTATGACCTGGGTAGATAGAGAAGAGAGGGAAAATCATTTCAGAAAAGAAAAGCAGAATAACTCTCATTCAGAGGCAAACTAGAATGATGAATTGGCTAAAATGCAGTGTGTCTCTTAGACAATTGTTTGAGAAAAGGTTAGGCAGATAGGGTGGATATAGATTTCAAAAGGTCTTAAATGAACCCAAGGAATTTGGATTTTATACAGTAGTAATCATTGCTAGTGGAATCTTTTGAGCAAAGGATATATATAATAGGTATTTTTGGAAGATAAACTTAGTGACAGTACATACAATAAATAGAAGGAAAGAGAAGACAGAGGGAGCCTTTAGGAAGCTGTTGTAATTATCTACAATGGATCTGGCAAAGAAGAGACAGAATCAAAATATATTTCAAGGATTGGTAACTGACTGGTTATGGGGGATGAAAGAAAGACGTGTTAAAAATGACTTAGAGATTTTTAACTTGGGTAATTCTGAAAATGGTACAAAACAAAAGGAGAAATTGGGATGGGAACCTTGCAGGGAGAAGACTATGATGAATTCAGTTTTTAATTTAATCCTATTCATTAAATATTTGAGCAGTAACTAAGCACATTACTAGGGTAATCACTGAAGGAAGACACAATGATTTTTATAATAGATCTTTTTCTTTCCTGATTGAAAACTGGAAGAATTATTCATGCATTGAAGAAAACCAGCTAGCAGCACGTCTGGGGGGGGGGTGTGAAACATTGTTCCTGATTCTTAAACTCTCCTACCTATCCTGATTAGCCCTGTTTCTGCCAATTTGGTTCATCCATCTCACAGTTCATTTCACTGTGTGTTCTGGAACACCTGCTCCATCATCAACCAATGTTCTCATAGCCTAAAACGTCAACCAATATTTCTCTGCTCTCCCTTTACTCCCTTCCATTCTAGGAAGAGGGCGAGCAAACCACATAGTCTTCATGTTCAATCATTTTATTTGCTGACTTTCACAACACTGTTCCAACATTACAGTAACTTAGTTTTTCTGTTTCCTCTTCCCTACTATCACATACATGAATTTTATTAATAACTTGACCTCAGAGTTTTTTAATTCTTAAATTCTATGGTTCTCTGTCCTTTATTAATCATATAACATCACAATCATAGTTTAGGCTTCAGTATCTTTTGGAAATGTGTCATCTCCAATTTCTGGAATTTTGAAATCCCATTATTCAGCCATAGTTACCTGTTATTCCATTCTCTCATTCTCTCACTCACACTAAATCTACTTTTTGCCTTATTCCAGTTTCTAGTCCCTTGAACCTTCCTTATTTTAAAAAATCATCTCATTCATTCTGTTTTCACTGGCTATGATCATATGTTCAGATGTTTCAGTGTTTCCCCTAGATAACAATCCTAAATTTCTTGCTCTCTGACCTTTCCTCATTCATCCCTGACTTAAGAATTTTTATCCCTGAGTAACTTCTAGTTAGTAACTTCTAAGCATTGATGAAAAACATGACAAAAATTAGATTGAAAAAAAAATCTTGGGGCAGCTAGGTGGCACAGTGGATAGAGCACCAGCCCTGAAGTCGGGAGGACCTGAGTTCAAATCTGGTCTCAGACACATTCCCTAGTTGTGTGACCCTGGGCAAGTCACTTAACCTCAATTGCCTCAGCTAAGAAGCAAAAAAAAAATCTTTATAAATCTCAAAATCACAGAATTCTGTCTTGCAGATGACCTCAGTGGCCATTTAGTCCAATCTAAACAGAAGAAGAATCCCCACTGTATTATGCCTGGTGAGTGAGTACTCATTCTACCTTTACTTGAAGACCTCCACTGAGAAGGAATCTACTACTTCCTGAGGCAGTCTATTCCACTTTTGGATAATGCTAAATATTAGGGAATTTCCCTTACAAGCTTAAATTTGCCTCTTCTCAATTTTCACTCTTTGTTCCTAGTTCTGCCTTCTGGTACAAAGCAGAAAATATTTAATCCCTCTTTCATGTGAAAGCCTTTCAAATACTTCAATACAGGTGTCATGAAGATCCTATGTTTCCTATTCACCAGAAAAATATCCCTTTGCCTGCACCTTATATAGCATCCTCATCTCCAGGTTCTTTCCCATTCTGGTGGTCTTATGTATTTCTATAGCTAATCAATTTTCTTTCTATGATATGGTGCTCAGGACTGAATCCAATCTACTACATTACCTCAGTTGGGCTCTTGCTGCTTAAATAGCTTTCTATTCTTTTATTATTAACTATTTTCCTCATTTTTTTCATAGAGAACATTCCAAAGATTCTCATCTTTCTTATCTCTCCCAACCCTGATACAATGGAAAAGATATTCAATTTGTGTTCAAAAGATTTGAGTTCAAATCCTGGCTCTACTATTTAATAAGCTTATTACTTCTAAGGCATTTGACATATCGCTTAAATCTTCCCAAGGCTCAATTTCCTTATCTATAAAATGAGACCAAACTTACTGATCTCTAAGATTCCTTCCTGCTCTAAATCTGTTGTAATGAGGGGTTTGGCTAATAAGGGTTTCATCCTTCAAAGATGCATAACATATTCTGCCTGCTGCCAATTCCTATTGTGGCTTAGTGAGCCAGTTTAAAGGGATTTTCATCTTCTCAATTCAAAGCAAATATGAGTATTTTCTGTCTACTCTTGGTTTACTTAAAAAAAAATCTTTAGGGGGCAGCTAGGTGGCACAGTGGATAGAGCACCAGCCCTGAAGTCAGGAAGACCTGAGTTCAAATATGATCTCTGACACTTAACACTTACTAGCTGTGTGATTCTGTAAATCGTTTAACCCCAATTGCCTCAGCAAAAAAAAAAGAAAAAAAATGTTTGTAGTAGCCCTTTTTATAGTGGCAAGGAACTGGAAAATGAGTGGATGTCCCTCAGATGGAGAACGGCTGAATAAATTATGGTATATGAATGTTATGGAATATTACTATTCTGTAAGAAATGACCAGCATTGATATCAGAAAGATGGCAAGATAATGAGTATAAGGATAGATGAAAAGTGATGTAAAGCTAAAACATGGTGTGGTGTCTAGGACCAGCTAACAGATATAGTGGGCTAAGGGGGACCATGTCTTAAGAGTCATCCTTTCTTTCATGGATCTTCAGGTTTTTGCCATTTTCTTCTACCTAGAAATATGTTCAGAGGATTACAAACCTATACAATTCCTTTTCCTAACTACTAATATAGCTGGTTCTTTCCATTTTTCCCATCCATTTTTGCTAAGCTTATTGAAAAATTTAATTATGCCTGATACCTTCATTCATTAACTATCCTATTCCTGAATTCTGACTTCCATCCTCATTCCTCTAATGAAATTGCTTTCTAAAATATCACAATGGTTAGTGACCTTTTCTTCAGGTCTCCTCTCCTCCTCCATGATCTCTCTACTACATTTCACATGTTTGACCATTCTTTGCTCCTGGATGTTTTTTCCTCCATTGGCTTTATTTAGAGACTACATATTAATTCTTATGCTTCTTCTTCCTTATGGGTCCCCCTCTTTTCCTTTTTCTGTTTCTTCATCTTTTTCCTGACATCATAACAGAGCTCCAAAGCTTTGTCATTCTGTCTCTATTTTTATGCTAACTCACCCCTATAGCTTGGGAGTACCAGCAACTTTTAAATTTCTATGATTTCTCTTTTGATTAACAGACTCAAATCTCCTGCTGCCTTCTGAAATCTCTCCCTATGTATTCTGCCAGCACCTCAAATATAACATGATCTTATTATCTTTCCTTGTAATTCAGAGGTGTCAAGTACTCTGTGGGCTAGATTTGCCACAATTGCAGCCAGCAACATTCCCAAGAATTCAGGCCTGAATGAAATTTAAAGATAACTAGGAAACATTTAGCAAAATAAATAAAAATACAATAGAACATAGATAATGTTAATATGTGGCTTGGGTTTGACCTTACTGCTATAAAATTGCTTTTTTCTGACTTACTATTTCCATGGATGGCATTCATTCAGTCTCCCTTGTTGGAAATTTTGATTCTTCTTTATTTCTAATATTCAATCTTTTATGAAATCCTAATTTCTACTTTCTTGCATCCCCTCCTCTCCACTACATTTTCTTCATTGCTTCTTGTGTACACTGTTGCAACAGCTTCCTAGCACAGAGTGCATAGCATAGTGCCTGGCACATAGTTGGTACTTAATACAATTTGTTTCCTCCCTTTCCTCTTTCACTCTTTTCTGCATCTCCCATTCTAATCTGTCCTTCATACCACTACAAGAATTATTCTTATGCACAAATCTAGTCACACATTCTTCTGCTCAATAACTTCTACTCACTTTCTGAATGGAATTCTCTGTCTGAGAATCAAATTCTTTCATGGTCTGGCATCATTCTACCTTACAGACTTCTTGTATTACTACTTTTCACAATGCTATACTCCTGTTAAACTGGTTTAATTTATCCCATGAATATGCCTCCTGTTCCTGTGCTTTTGTTCACATGTTTCTTGTGCAGCCTTTAAAGCCTAATTCAAGGCTTCCTCAGGAAGCCTTCCATGGTTAATTCTAGTGGATAGTCAGTAATGACCTTTTCCTTTGGATAGCCCTTTACTATAAATCTTCAATACAATTATATGCATTGTCATATATTACCATTACCTGTCTCTGTGTCTTATCACTATACTACTATAAGTATCCCCAAGTGGCTAGCAATTGCACTTTAAGTTATGGTATGGTTTTTAGAGCCTAGCACACTACTCTGTATACAGCTGACATTTTAAAAATGTTTGTTGAATGAATGAATGAATGAGGCACTGTCTCTGAACTCATGGAACTTACAATCAATAGGCTTTTAGTTTCAGATGATTGTGGGAAATCTGAATTGATCAGAATAAAGCCTTTGTGAGAGTTCAGATATAGATTTAGGAACCATTGGCAAAGAGGGAGGGATGTCCTGGAGCCATCTTATCCAGTGGAGAAAGGACTGTTAAATTTTCAATCTATACATTTACATCTAAGAAATCCAGCAAATGTTACAAATCAAGGCTGAATTGATTGTTTTGTTGATTTTCCAGACTTAAGAAAGTGATGGAAAAAATGTTAATAATGCAAATTAAACTTAAAAGTATGTGCTGTGCATTTTTGCCCCCTGGAAAGCTATTCTTAAATATTTGCCAGCACACTCCTGCATAGAAGTGATAATTGAAGCCATGAGACAATGTTAGTTCATGGAAGTAAAGAATGTTCAGACAACAGAAGAGAGGGCCAGGACCAAGTCTTGTGTAATACAGTTGGAGACAGGAGGAGAAAGAGGAGCCAACAAAATTATATTGCAAGACTAGGACAATTAAAGTGGTAAAGAATGAAGATTTTATTTATTTTCCTTCCTGTAAAGAAAGTCTGTTTCCATGCCATGAAAAGAACAAAGAAAATGTTGGTTGATAAGATCTTTAGGCTGAGGATTTGATCAACAGTATTTTAGTCACTCCTTTCATTCTTAGGCTGTCCATGCAAGTTTAGTCAATTGGACAGAACCAAAATAGTGTGTCTGCATGATAGATTGTGGCTTGCATATGCAAGTGTCTTAATGTGGTGTGGGTTTAGAAATATCATAGCTCTTAGCCACTATGATATCTTGAGGTAAATTGAAAGGACTTGAATTTTTAAGTTCTGTGACCAATTGGCTCAAGTCACACAAATTTAGCTTTTAGTTTCCAATATGGTAGATAGCAACCATAAAGGTAAATACTAGCTAAAAATTCAAAATATGTTTGTCTTCTTTTCCTTTACTTTAACATTTCCCTCTCCCTATGTTACCCCTCTTCTCATACCTTCATAGTATTTATTCCCAACTGAGTCAACCTGACTGCCTAAGACAGTTCTGGACCCCATTTTCTGAAACTACCTTCACTTCTAACATCCACCCAATCAAAACCTACACTCAGAAAGCTCCTTGAAGGGAGTTAATAAATCAATTCTCACTAAGATGAAAAAGAGTGATATCCACTTAATGGGTTATTTACACTTTATCAAGAAATGTTTTAATTTAAGATTGGAATTTCAGGCTGCAGTGAAAACTTAAGAGAGATATTTTGGATGCTTCCATTGCTTTTTAAACCACAAATGTATGCAAATGCTTATTCCCCTCATGTACTTCTATAAGGCTGGCACTGGCATTTCACCTAGGTTGTGGATAAAAGGAAAAGATTCTCCCTCTCTGGGAGGCTTTGTTTCTTGAGCCTTTCAAAGTCAATAGGGAGGAATCAGGTTTAATGTTGCCCATCTTTCACAATCAGTGAAGGTTATTGTAACGCTTGACTGATACAATGCGGTATCAGGTATCAGGTATCAGGGTATCAGGTTTTTTCCTTCCCTGAGTTCTATTTCTTTCCTTTCTATGTAGGTGACACACTCTGCCAATTGGAAATCTTTTAATGGCATAGCATACCATTCTGCCCCTATTTATTTTTTTTCTACAGTTTATGCTTAAAAGTCTTGGGGACTAGGGAAAAATATTATATGAATGCAGATTTTATCTGTCTTCATGAACACACACATATACCCATATCTCCATATCTTATATCTGTGTCTCTGCTTATATCTATATCTAACTTTCATAAAAAAACCAGGCAAACCAAATGATAAAGAAAAGAAACATAATAATACCATGCTTTGGCCAGAGTATGCTAATGTTGAGTTGTACATAAAACATAGGATCTCCAGAAACTATTAAACCTCAATAAGTGCTGATTTGTAAAAAATACAGACACAAAATGGTTAGTGTAGTATATATGGAATATTTTGGGTACAGACTAGAATTTAGTGCCATAAGATTAAAAAAATAAAACCAACAACCAAAGGTACCTGTTTTTTCTTAAACCCCCCCCTTTTCTTTTCCTTTTTCAGGGAATTCCTCTGAAGTGAATGCAATCTCTGTTTCTCTTAGGGGCTGCACTTTTTCTGGCCTGGACAACAGCTGCACCCTGTGGTGGTGAATTGCAAAGAGCTGGACAGCACATGTGGTGGTGACCATACCAGCTTTGGATGATAGTCAGCAGTCATTTGAAACTGGCACCTTTAAGAACTTTAGGGAACATTCTGTTTATACAGAAGTTGCTCAAAGTCTCAGCTCAATGCTTAAGAAAATGATGGAAAAAATGTTAGTAATGCAAATTAAACTTAAAAGTGTGTGCTGTGTATTTTTGCCCCCTGGAAAGTTTAACATATGATCATTTGATAAGATGAAAGAATCTGGGTGAAATCACTTGCAAACTAAGCTGGGGTGGTGGTGGTGGTGGAGCAATTACTAGAATTAATAACTCAAACTCAAGGCTAAAAACATAAAGCTAGATAATTCTTGAATTCAAAGACAAACTAAATACAGATCTGACTTAAATTGGAAAGACATTGAAGTATGATACATGTTCTCCAAGATGATGCCTTAAAAAAGTGTTAAGAAACTTACTTGTCCATATCGAAACAGCAGTAGCCATGCCATAAAGAATTTCCCCCCATTCTCCATAGATTCTACCTATTGGTTTAGGTCCTATATTAGGAAAAGCCATGGCCATAAAAAGGGACCAATGTTTTAAAAGGTGGGTATATCTATATCTATATCTATCTATCTATCTGTCTGTCTATCTATCTATCTATAGGAAAGGAGTGGTTATAGTAAACAAAGTATTTAAGACTTAGTTTCTCCACAACCTGCCTGAGTAGATAGAATAAATATCCAATGTGTATATTTACAAATTTACAGAGGAGGA
Organism: Myrmecobius fasciatus; assembly: GCA_023553655.1. NCBI lineage: Eukaryota > Metazoa > Chordata > Mammalia > Dasyuromorphia > Myrmecobiidae > Myrmecobius > Myrmecobius fasciatus. The sequence continues at coordinate 27,176 of JAJPUD010015318.1, forward strand.
AACTGAGGCTTTGAGAATGAATCAAGCCAACATGTATTTGTGAAACACCTACTATATGTCAGACCTCTAGCTGAGGCATTGATTTTGAGAAGTAGCTAAAGTAGTACAACCAAGTGAAACAGTAATGGTTCTCAAAGAGCTTGTATTTTTAAAGAGGTAAAAACTATGTATTTCTACAAGTCCATGAAGTAGCTACAAATTAATCATAGAGAGAAAACATTAGCAGCTCATAGAAACTAGAAAAGACCTCTTACAGAGGGTAACCCTTGAGATGAAAGGAAAACAGGGATTTCAAGAGGCAGAGGTGAGGAGAGAGAGCATACCAAGAACAGAGTGGAGAATATTCAGCTGTGAAGTGTTCTTCACAAATAGCAGCATAACGAGGTGGGGAGGAGGGAAAGAGAAAGTAAGTCAGTATTGGACCATAGAGTATGTGAAAGGGAATAATGTATAAAAATATTAGAAAAGCAACAATATGGAGTCAGGTTGTAAAAAAAAACTTTGACAAAGAGAAGACACTTTATTTTTTTAAATTTTTTTTATTAATACTTTTTATTTGCAAAACATATGTATGGGTAATTCCTAAACATTAACCCTTACAAAGCTTTCTGTTACAAATTTTTCCCCCCTACTCCCCACCCCTCCCCTAGATGGCAGGATATCCACTACATGATAATTATGTTAGAATACTTAAATCGAATATATGTATAGTTATTGCCACACATCATTTTTTTGTTCAGGAGAAATTGTATATATAAGAAAGAATAATCCGATAAAGGAAATACAATGCAAGCAAACATCAATAGAGAACATGAAAATGTTATGTTGTGGTCCACATTTCACATCCCTCTCTCTGGGTGTATATGGCGAGAAGACTTACTTTAGAGGAATTTCTTGAATTTCTTGAACAAGGGGTTGGCATTGTAAGTCTTGTATTTTAGGAAAATCACTTTGGTGGCTGGGTGAAGGATGTTTGGGAGTAGAGAGAAACTGGAAGCAGGGAGATTAATTAGGAAGCTATTGCAGTACCCCAGACAACAGGTGATAAAGGCTTGGGTCAGCTGTATTAGTAGAAAGGAGAGGACAAAATCATTGGGGAAATAGAAACTATAATATCTAGCAACTCTTGGATATGTGAGGGTAAATGAAATCCAGGATGACACTAAATTGGTCATAATAAGTACTGGAGCTAAGGAAGGAAATAAGCATTTATTAAAGATCTAACAAACTATTTGCCTCAATTCTTCATCTGTAAAAATGGGGACAAACTGAAGAAGAAAATGACAAACTATTCTAGTATCTTTGTCAAGAAAACACCATAAAGTACATAGACAAAGTAGAATCTGAATGACAGTACAAGAAGTACTAAGTATTGTGCCCAGCATATTGTACTTTATAAATATGAGGTAGGTATTATTATTATCTCCTTTTTACAATTGAGGAATCTGAGGGAAGTTAGGTGACTTGCTAGTAAGTTTCTAAGGAAGTGTTTGAACTTTCCTTACTCCAAGTCTAGCACCCTAGACAATACATCTCCTAATTGCCTATGACTCCAAGCCCAGTGTTCTTTCCTTTCACTTACAGAATACTTGTAAGAATTTTTTGTTACTTTTTTTTTTTAAGTAGCAAAGTAATAGATGGATAATTTGGGCATGGCTGGTGGCTTTTAAACAGCAGAAATTCATTTTGAATATTTTGCAGCAATCCATTCTCATTTGCTACCATGTAGACAATAGAACAGAAAAAGTTTGGAAGTATAGGTTCTTAGTTATAATAAATCAGCCTAAGTTTTACAGGAAGGCAAGGGAGGCCAATCTAAGGCATGAACATTTGAGATTAAACCTGAAAAAAGGAAACACAAAGAAAAGGGCAAAGTGAGAGACAGGAGACAATAAGAAGACATCATCCAGATGAATCAAAAGTAAGTAGGAACCCTTGATTCTCTTCAGTTTCAATTACTAAAAGAAGTAGTGAAATTGGGAAAAAGCAGTGAATCTGGAAATGGTAGACTTGGATACACATCCTTTTTGACTCCCGTTGGCTTCATCCATAAAATTAGGGGGTGTGAATTCAAATATCTTGTTTCTTCAAAATTTAGCTAAGATTCTACCTTCTACATGAAGCCTTTTTGACCCTCACTTCTGGATATGCCCCCTTAATTTGTTATTGCTATTGATGGATCTTGTCATGATTCCATGGACTACACGCCAGTACTATCCATGAGATTTTCTTGGCGAAGATACTAGAATGATTTGCCATTTCCTTCTCCAGTGAATTAAGGCAAACAGATTAAGAGATTGTAGCTAATAAATTTTCCTAACTCCAGGCCCAGCAATCTTTGATGATTTATCTTATTATTTAGCCTTCTCAATTACCATGTGTTTATTTTGTATATAATTAAAGATTATATATATTGTATATATATATATATATATTGTATATAATTAAAGAATCTTGTCTCTCTTCCTCCCATTTTCCTTTAGAATGTTAGCTCCTAAAGGGCAGGGAATGTTTGATATATATTTGTATCCCCAGTGTCTAGCACAATGCTCGATGCATAGAAGGTATTTAATAAATATTTATTGATGAATTGATTGATAAATAATCCCTAAAGTACCTTCAATTCAAAAAGAATTTATTGTGTCAGCTAAGGATAAGGTCCCTGCCTTATCAGCCCTGGGTAAAACCTATATAAGCAATCCTAAATTTTAGAGTTCCCAAAGGATAGAGTTTTAGCAATGGCATCCTGGAGAGAGATTTCCTAGACTGTGTTCTTCTTGGGAAAGGAAAAGATCAGTAATGTGGTTCTTGCAGCTAGAGGATGAGAGTCATGTTGAGGGGGGCTGGTGATATGAAGATATGAAGATGGAAATCTGGACCTTGCCAACTCACCTTGCTATTGCTATGAGTTACTTAGGCATTAAGGTAATGAGAAGGGAACCGCTTGTCTAATAATATTATCTTTTCCCAAATGAGAAAATATTTGTAGTGTGTGCACATTTGTCATTGTTATTCACTTGTTTCAGTCTTGTCCAATTCTTTATGATCTCACTTGGGGTTTTCTTGGCAAAGACACTAGAGTAGTTTGCCATTTCTTTCTCCAGCTCATTTTATAGATAAGGAATCTGAGGTAAACAGGATTAAGTGATTTGCCCAGGGTCATATGGCTACTGAATGAGTACTACCTCAGACAAACTGAGATCTGGGGAAAAGACCATAGCTTTAAAAGGTCAAGGTCTCCCACTGTGTCTTGGGCCACTTCTAGCCATCCTGATCTATATTTTGCCAATGAACCTGCATGGCTCTGAAGGAAAGAGTGAGCTTGGTGATTTTGCATAGGCCAGCCTCACTAGAATTCAATTCATTTGGAAGTCATGGCATCCCTTCCTAATGTAATTGGTGAAGGATAAATAAAACAAAGTGAGGTTAGATTTTGAACTCAGAAAGTTGAGTCTTCCTGACTTCAGGACCTGTTCTCTATCTATTGCACCATCTGGCTGCCCACCTGCTACATGGTAGTGCTTAATAAGTGCTGATTTCTTTCTCTTTACCAGTACCTTGCCAGGAAAATCTAATGAGCAGAAATGCTTTGTTAATGAATCTCATTATTGGTTGCCCTTTGCATTTTATGAACTTTCTATGGGGGTAACATAAAGGCTGTCCCATATCTAATACCCATATTTTTCATTGAGGTTCAAGAATTCAGAGCCCTCTTACTCACATCTGGAGAAATCTAGATACAAGCTTTAGTTTGGAGATTTGCAATCTCAGATGGGAATAATGAATTAAGAAGAGAAATAGACTTTCTTCCATCCCCAAAATGACACCTGGTCCCACTGGATCAGAGTGCTAGAAGCAGAGAAAAGATGGAAGTAGTCAGAAGTACAAACAAGTAATTACATTGGCTTCCTCCCAATTTCATCATGAGCCACAGAAATTATTAATATAAAATGTGAAAGAGAAATCTTGGATGCCAATGATGCATTACTCTCACATACTCCTTTCTCACACATAATTAGTGCCCAAAAGTTTGGTATAGTTACCAAAGGAAATCCCAAAGGCACTAAATAGTTCTAGGAATTTGAAATTAAGCTGAGAGAGGATGTGTGTGTATGTGTATGTGTGTGTTTGTGAGATGGTGGTGATGGCAACAGTGATGGTTCTATTATTTGTATCTCTAGCACGTAGCCTGGTACCTCTCACATAACAGGCATTAACTAATTTTTTTAAGCTTTTTATTTTCAAAACATTTGCATAGTTTTCAACATTCACCCTTGCAAAATCTTGTGTTCCAAAATTTTTCTCTCCTTTCCCTCCACCCCCTCTTTTATACAACAAGTATTCTAATATATGTCAAACATGTGCAATTCTTCTATGCATATTTCCACATTTATCATGCTGCATGAGAAAAATAAGATCAAAAAGGGGAAAAATGAGAAAGAAAATAAAATGCAAGTAAACAACCAAAAAAAGTGAAAATACTATGTTGTGGCCCACACTCAATTCCCACAGTCCTCTCTCTGGATGCAGATGACTTTCTCCATCACAAGACCCTTGAAAATGGCCTGAATCATCTCATTGTTGAAAAGAGCCATGTCCATCAGAATTGATCATCATATAATCTTGCTGTTGCTATGTACAATGTTCTCTTGGTTCAATTCACTTTACTTAACATTAGTTCATGTAAGTCTCTCCAGGCCTTTCTGAAATCATCCTGCTGATTATTTCTTATAGAACAATAATATTTCATAACATTCATATACCAAAACTTATTCAGCCATTCTCCAACTGATGAGCATCCACTCAACTTCCAGTTTCTTGCCACTACAAAAAGAGCTTCCACAAACATTCTTGCACATGAGTCCCTTTTCCTCCTTTATGGTGTCTTTAGGATACAAGCCAGTAGAGACACTGGTGGATCAAAGGGCATGCACAGTTTGATAACTCTTTGGGCATAGTTCCAAATTGTTCTCCAGAATGGTTGGATCAGTTCACAACTCCACCAACAATGTATCAGTGTCCCAGTTTTCCCACATCCCCTTCAATATTCGTCATTTTCTTTTCCTGTCATCTTAGTCAATCTGAGAGGTATGTAGTGATATCTCAGAGTTGCCTAATTTGCATTTCTCTGATGAATATTTATTTAGAGCACCTTTCATATGACTAGAAATGTTTTTAACTTCTTCATCTGAAAATTCTGTTCATATCCTTTGACCATTTATCAACTGGAGAATGGCTTGTATTTTTATAAATATATAGTCAATTCTCTATATATTTTAGAAATGAGTTATTTATCAGAAACCTTGGAATAGGTATTAAATACTTACTGAGTGACTGATTTGTCAACATTTGTAAAACAGTGTAAAACTGCTTTCACTGAAAACTTGATTTCATTTAAAAATTGGGCTCTATTGAAGGTCATTCTGGGAAATGTAGTTTCTTCCCCTTCTTTCCATAATTTTAAGAAAGGAGGGCATTCTGGGAACTGTCTTGCTGGAGGGGATCTGAAGTTTTCCAGGGCTCCCTATGTCTTGGCGTGACTGCAGAAAGGGAGCTGTTCATGCTATAGCCAGGAGCAGAGGCCCTGCCTGAACAGCTGAAGGCTGCTGCCGATTGTTGCTTCTGCGTTTTATCTCCATTTGTTTGTTTGTTCTACTTGCTGAGCCCTGGCTTTCAAAGGCTCTTGTTCTCTAATTCAAGACTGACTTTATAATTAGACCTGAAAAGGAGCCATTCCCAGGCAATCAATCCCTTTATGTAATTGTGACAGATTATGCCGTGCTCATGTCCTGTTTGGGTGAATGCTTCTGAGAGCGCCGCCACACTCAGGCTCTGTTTTCAGTTATGTGGGGCTGGTCTTTCTCAGAGTAGGGGCAAAGACAGGCTGAATTCTGCCCCTGGGAACCATGTGTGGATGAGCAGAAGATGCTGGCAAATCATTCTTCTCTTCTCCAGGCAGTAAAATTCCAGGCTGGTTTATGTGGTTAAATCCACCTGGCCCAAGTTTTCCTGTCCTGCCTAAAGAAAAGGTTTAACTAGTGGCATAAGGCATATGGAGATTACATTAAAAAAATTTTTTTTAATTGTGTTAATGTAGAATTTTCTCTTTTGGACTCTGTATAATGAATGCTTCAGAAATTCCAGCATATATTGAAAAATTAACATCAAAAAAAGTTTCATTTTAATTAGGAAGTTAATCACTTTATTTGCAACCTGTCTAATCAGAATATTCCCAAGAGACTGTAGGGTTTATAAACGGAAGGGACCTTTGAGGGAAGTTGGGAGAGAGGGAGAAAAATTTGGAGCACAAGATTTTGAAAGGGTGAATGTTGAAAATTATCTTTGCATGTGTTTTGGAAAATAAAAAAAACTATTATTATATTTAAAAAGAAGGGGCCTTAGAGATTATGTAGTCAAGTCTTCTCATTTTGTTTTTTAACTTAACAGTATTTTTTCCAATTATATGTAAAGATAGTTTCCAAAATTCATCTTTGTAATATTTTGAGCTCCAAATTTTTTCCCTCCTTCCTTTCTGTTCCCATCCCTCAAGACAGCAAGCAATTTAATATGAACTATACATGTACAATTATGTTAAACATATTTCCACATTTGTTGTATTATAAAAGAAGACTCAGAACAAAAGAGAAAAACCAAAATAAAGAAAAAAAAAACAAACAAAAAGTGGAAATAGCATGCTTCAATGTGCATTCAGACTCCATAGTTCTTTTTTTGTTTGTAGTCATCATTTTCCATCATGAGTCCCTTGGAACTGTCTTGGATCATTGCATTGCTGAGAAGAGTTAAGGCTATTATAGTTGATCATCTGTTGCCTAATTGATCATCTCTTACTATGTACAATGTTCTACTGGTTCTGCTCATTTCATTCAGCATCAATTTATGTAAGTCTCTCCAGGTTTTTCTGAAATCCACCTGCTCATCATTTCTTATACTAAAATGGTATTCCATTATATTCATATATCAAAACTTGTTCAGCCATTCCCCAATTGATGGGCATCCCCTCAGTTTCTAATTCTTTGCCACCACAAAAAAAAAGCCTACTATAAATATTTTTATATATGTGGGTCTTTTCTCTTTTTTTCTCTTTGGGAATGCATATCTCTCTTTGTATACGTGGGTCCCTTTGATCTTTTTTGGGATACAGACCTAGTAGTGGATTGTAAGTAAGCATATTTTATAACCCTTTCAGTATAGTTCCATATTGCTCTCCAGAATGGTTGGATCAGTTCATAATTCCACCAACAATGCTTAAGTGTTCCAATTTTCCCATATTTTCTCCAACATTTATCATTTCATTTTCATTCATTATCATATTTCATTTTAGCCGATCTGATAGGTGTGAAGTGGCACCTCACAGTTATTTTAATTTGCATTTCTCTAATAATGATTTAGAACATTTTTTCAAATGACTGTGAGCTTCCTCTGAAAACTGCCTATTCATATTCTTTGACCATATTTTAACTGGAGCCCTCTCATTTTGAAGATGAAGAAAACAAAACACATAGAAGAGAGATGGCTTGATCAAACATTGTAAATACTCAGTCTCAAGTATTGGAGTTAACATTTGAAATCAGATTCTCTGACTGTAATTTCAGTGTTCTTTCCTCTATGCTATGTTGTGTTAGGGGTCATATTTGGTGACTCACCAATGGAGGAGAAGCCATGAAGGATATTAACAAGGATATTAAAAGGTATTGATGGAAGAGACTATGTAAAATCATATTTAGAGAGCCAGTATTTGAATTAGTGACTTGTCCTGCCAGGACAAATGAGGCATTACATTAGTTTAATAATTGGAGCCATATAGAAATGGGATAGGCTGCCTCAATAGTGAAGATTACAATGCCATGTAATACTATAGTAAAGATTCCTTTGAAGCATGGATTGGACTAGATGGAAATTGATGTCCTTTGAAGCTCTCAAATTCTGTCATTACAAATGATTTAAAATCAAATATAGGAAACAAGGGAAACTTATATAGCTTACATAAATTTTGTTAACTCCTTGTCCTTTGGAAAAGGTGAATCTGCAGCAAAAAACCTGGGGTAAAAAACTCATCAAATTTGATATTTATTTAGTATCTACTAGTTACACAGAATATAATGATTAAAATTATTTGTTTCAAATGCTTTATATGGATAAGCCTGATTTCCTATGGAAATAAGAGACTTAAGTAGGTATTATCTTAAAGTTCAATAGTTAGTAATGGTTTTTTTAACATGAACTTCTGAATTTATGGTTTATGGGGGGCAGTGAAGATTTTTGCTATTCTGTTGATATTGTCATCTGGTAGTATTGTCTTGGAGCCCCTGTTTTTGTTGAATGTGAATGTTTAGCTTGGAGAAGATGAGTCTATGATTGGTCCAGCAGTCTGAGCCATACATTTTCTTTTCACTTTTATATCCTGTCTCCTTTCTTTACAATGACATAGTCTATTAAATGCCAATACTTGCTGGGAAGGTATATACATGAAGTTTTATTGTGTTTAGTTAAATGAAAAACAGTACTGGTGATGAAAAGGTCATGTAATGCAAAATTCTTCAATAGTAAGTGCCTCATATTTAACTATATTGGATTACTTGCTCTCTACGAGAGAGGAACAAGGGAGGGGAAGGAGGAAAATTTGGAACACAAGGTTTTGCAAGGATGAATGTTGAAAACTATCTTTGCATGTATTTTGAAAATAAAAAGCTATTATTAAAAAATAGTAAGTGCCTGTTGTGTTTGGTATTTCTGACTCCAATCTTTTCAACAATTCTCTGCTATGTTTGAGATTCTGTGCTTACTGTGGCATTAAAGAATTGCAAACCTATCCTCTTTTAGCACATTATTGATTAGAATATCCAAATTTTTTTCTTTGACTGCATCAGAGTTCATCATTATGGGAAAATATACATTGATGATGGTGGTATGACATTTTCATGAAAGTGGCAATTATGTTGTTATGAGCCTGTCTGCCATCACTGTGGTCACTCCAGAAAAGTGATATGCAGCTTCAACTTTGATAAGCTGGTTTTTATTTCCCAGTCTTATTTCACTTAGAGCTGAATTTTGGATGTGATACTTGCTGAGTTCCTTTGCAACAAGAACTGTTCATTTCTCAGGTCTACTGGATTTCATGTTATCTATAAGTGTGCATACATTCCATGTAGTAATGTTAAATACATCTTTACAAAAAAAAATTACTTTTTTTGTGTGTTTCAACTATAGAATGGGATTCCTTCCTGTCTCCATAAGCAGGTGAGGGTTGGGTGAAGCAGGCATTTTTTAGGGCATGTTAGGGTACTTTAACCCTTCCTCATGCCAGAAAGTGACCAGTTTGGTCCTTAAAAAGGCTGCCAAAGACCCAGGGATTTGCCCCTTCCAAATGCCAGTGAGAAGATAATCCTATGGCCTAGGCTACCTGTGTTCAGGATTGTCATTATAGTGGAGCTCCCATTTGATCTGTACCTGCTGTTTCATCACTTACTGCCATAGGACTTTGAGATAGGTAAAAACAATAAAAAATGGTATGGGTGAAATCTTTTAACTAGTGTAAATTGGATTTAAGCAAGGCAGAGTTGTAGGAAGTTATCAGCCTCTTTCTCTCTTCCAGAATCATCAGACTCCAGTGGCAAGACAAAAGTCAAAACAACTTGCAATGACCTGGGAAGCAGATGTCTGACCAAGCTCTAAGAACCCCACAGCTCTGCTTCAGATGCCTTCATAGTGTGTTGGAACAAATTATTCACAACTACCTATTCCATTAAGGGAAACCTTTACATACCTGGGGTAGACATCTCCCATTCTCCCCCCAGCTCATTGACAAATTTGAGTTGCTCTATGTTTACTCTTGACCTGGTTTAGCCTATCTGCCCAAATAGTTTATCTGTGGGGTGACCAGCATGTAGCACATGCTACAGCTTCATGGAGCTATAGGTAAAAGTTGGATAGCAAGTGAACCAAAGGTGAATGAGTAGCCCTCAAAAATTTTTTTTAAAGAATGTTAATTTTTGTTTAATTGTAATTGAGAAATGATAAAATAAAAATTAAATGTAAAAAAAAAATAGAATAGTCACTGTGGAGGTTGAGGTAGCAAATTTATTAAGGCGAAGTAGAAGGATTACCTTCCTGCAGTCATAGACTACATACTATAATTTTGCAGCGGTCCCAATCATCACAGTTTTATGATTTTCTTTAGTTATGTTCAGTAACCTATGGATAGGAACAAGGGTGAGGGGAGCAATCCAGGATTGGGATTTGACTAGCTATGATTGGGGATAGGACAAAGGTGAAGGGGATTGGTGGAACGGGGATTATTTAGAAGGGAATTAGTCCACCAAGAGGTTGAGATAGGAAAAGGTAAAGAGTGGGTAGAAGGAATGAAGGTCATGACAATGAAAAACAGGGATAGAAATTATAAGGCTTAAAGGGAAGAAATGAGATAACATTCCACGGGGCTTTTCATTCAGTATATCATATATTGGAATGCTTTTCATCTATGAAATTCATCAGTATATCACCACCAAGGATTGTAATAGGCTTTAGAACAGAGAGCTTAAGGAGAATTATTGGTCTATTAGGAAAATAAAAATAGAGTCTAAACTATACATTTCAGAAAATTATATTTAAAA
>JAJPUD010015319.1:0-21376 GCA_023553655.1 Myrmecobius fasciatus
AAAAAAAAGAAAAGAAAAGAAAAGAAAAAAATTTCCTTCACTCCTCATGTCTATTTACAGATCAATGCTCAGAAATTAAAAGAACAGTCTGGCTTTGGCAGCAGAGATCTTGTAGCAGTCCCTTTATAGACCTTAAAGCACTCTGTTTCACAGAAAATTTCCCTTTGTGAAAACAAATTAGACCAGTCTGAAACTCCTGTCTTTGGTTCAGGGAGCTTTATACTTGGGAGAGACAGATACCAAGTCAGAATTTCACCTTTTGCCAAGGTGATGAGTGAGAGGGGGGAAAAGGGGAGGGAAAGATTGTCTGTGAGCATCCTTTTTTCCCGAGACAGGCCATCTGGCTTCTCTATTTAAAAGCTCATGCCTCAGGACTCTTGGGAAACCCTGTCTCTCACTTTACTTGGTCCTTACTCTCCATACATTCATAGTTCAGGAGCAGCCAGAGGATAATACCCTGTTCACCCACCCGGACAATACTTTTCCCACTCCCACTCCCCAAAGTTAGTCCAGAGTAGCTGAGCTTAACACACTGTAGATTTTCCTTCTTTTTCTTCCTCCTTCCCTATCCTTCCTCCCCCCCCCACCAATTCCCAAGACAATGCACAGCTGTCTTCTCAGCCTTTGATGAAACCATTGAGGTCAATGCAGATCAACTGCAGACAATGCAGTGTACTCCAAGATATTGGTGAAATGAAGAAATCTAGTGTCTGATGACTATTCTTAGAGACAATCTCAGCATTTAGAGCTTCAAGGGACCTTTCTTGATACAAATCCCTTCTTTGCATTGTGAATTCTGGTCTTTCTCTAAATATTTTGTGTGTATGATTCTCACCTCTCTGACTAAAAGATCCTGGAGGACCTTAACAGCACTCTTATAGAGGAGGAAACTGAGGCTCAGAGGAGGGAAATCACTTGTCCAAGTCACACAGGCAGTATATAACAGAATCAGGATTAAAACCCAAGTTTCTAACTATCTAAAATTATAGCCTTACCTCATTACTTCATTACTTCCCTTCACCTACCTTTCTTGATGTATACTAGTGGAATGCCCAAATACACCCATATATTAAAATTAATTGAAAAAGCATTCATTACCCATGCATTTCCCTGGTAGCAAGGACTATTTAAGATATTATGGAGGTCCACAAGTAATTGTCAGTCTAATTGCAGAAGCAACTGGATAAAGCACAGGACTTGTTTTAAGGGAGAGCTGAATTAAAATCCTACCTTAGACACTCACTAGCAAGTCACTTTGTTTCACTGTGCTTTGATTTTCTTATCCAAAATTGAGGATTACAGCAGTTCCCATTTCACAAAGTTGGTCTAAGGATCTAATGAGTTAGCATATGGAAAGTGTTTTGCCAGTCAACCAATTAGTCAATTAGCATTTATTAAAGGTTTATTATATGCCAGGCACTGTGTTAAATACTGGGAATACAAACACAAGCAGAAAAAAAAATCTCTCAAGGACTGACCTCAAAAAGCTTACATTCCTAAAGGGGGAAGCTGAGTCATAAAATGAAGCAAAAAGGGGATGGAGGCCTAGAGAAATCCTCAGGAAGAATGAGTTATGCCCGACCTTTTTAGATGGAATTTCTGAAAAGATCATCCAATCAGAAGGAGAGGCTAAAGTGGAAGGTATTTCCAATCCATAAATTCCAAGGCTAGAGTGAGCTTCTAGGATGTGGTTAATCAACCATAGCAGAGGAGGGCCAGTGTGCAGCCTGAAGAAGAAACCTCAGAACTCTATAAAATACTAATTATTGTTATCATGATTATGATTCACTATTATTTTTACTATTATTATATTTTATTTATCATACCTAAAATAGCTAGAGAAAGATCATAATGTATTATGTAAACTAGGTTAAGGTAGTATAATTCAAAATGATATCTATATGTATCAAAAACCATCACTATGTTTTTGTAAGTACTCAAAGGTTTTGGTGAGGAGTGTTGAACTGCTGACTAATTAATAAACCTGGTACTATAGAAGCAAAATTATATAAAATATTGACTTTTTGCCATAATCAAAATCTGAGGGGAAAAAGCAAGAAGTTTCAGTTAAGCAGAAAGATGATTCAACAATGTTCCTTGGAGAGGTAAAGAATCAAGTTGCCAGAGTGGATTTTATTTGTAAGTTTAAAACCAAAATAAATTATTATTTCATGATATATGCAATCATAATACAATGAACACAATGATAAATATTTGAGAAAAAGGCTGCCATGGACACAAATGGAATTTGTACAGCATTAATTTCTGGGAATAAAGAGGTAAAAAAAAATTCTGCAAAGTGAGTATACAAATTAAGTCCACATTCACTTTGATATTTGTTCACTTCAATTCAAAGATGGGAAAAGGTGAGCAGTAGGGGGAATATATGTGAGACATGTTTCAAGAAGAAAGAATAAGTAAAAGGTATAAAAATTACAAAAAGGCCTCGTGAGTTTATATTACAAATCCTTTCTTAAGGAAAAAAATTTACATATGTAAGAAATAGGGAGCATTAAATAATACCAGAAAAATTAATTTATCTTTTAACAGACATAGACTTGTTATTGAAACAGGAGTTATACCTTAATCAATTATGTACAATTAGATTATCAAGAAACATAATCTCAAAATAATAATAAAAAAGAATTATAATGAGGAAAAGATATACCACTGACATGGCTAAATCTTATAATATTTAAACAAGCAATTGAATATCAAAAATAACTGGACAACAGAAATTACATTGAGATTGACTATAATATTACACAAATGTTTAATCATTGAAAACAAGGTCAACGAAAAGAGCGCAAAAAGCAAGCATCTGATTTTCTTGCCAAATAGAAAGAGATGACTGTAAAAGGCAAAATTAGTTAAGAATATTATTTATTTGTAAAATCTTACAATGAAAAATGATGGACTATTATCAGAAAAGATATGGAGGTAAAACTAAAAGCAAACAAACAAACGAGGTAAGATTTTCAACTAAATAAAGTTATCCTGGGGGCATTTAAAGATGAAAATGGAAGGACAACAATTGTAGGACAGACATGACACAAGCTTGATCAATAGTTCAGGGTCACAGGGGCGGAGCCAAGATGGCAAACTGCAGACATCATTCTCTTTTTTTTTATTATTATTAAGAGCTTTTTATTTACAAAACATATGAGTGATTTTTCTACATTGACCTTTGCAAAAACTTTTTTCCCAAGCTTTTCCCCTCCTTCCTCCCACCCCCACCCCTAGATGACAGGTAATCTAATACATGCTAAATATGATAAATTATATGACAAATCCAATACATGTATACATATCTATACAGTTATCTTACCACACAAGAAACATCAGATCTAGAAAGAGAAGAAGAAAAAAAACAACCTAAGAAGGAAAACAAAATGCATGGAAATATTCACAGAAAGCATTAAAATGCTGTGTTTTGGTCCGTACTCAGTTCCCACAGGCCTCTCTCTGGATGTATATGACTATCTTCTTCGCTGAACAATAGGAACTGGTTTGAATCACATCAATGTTGAACAGAACCATGTCCATCAGAATTGATCATCATATAGTCTTATTGCTGTGTATAATGTTCTCCTGGTTCTGCTGATTTCACTCAGCATCAGTTAATGCAAGTCTCTCCAGGCCTCTCTAAATCCTCCTGTTGATTGTTTCTTACAGAACAATAATATTCCATAACATTCATATACCATAATTTATTCAGCCATTCTCCAATTGATGGGCATCCTTTCAATTTCCAGTTTCTAGCCACTACAAAAAGGGCTGCCACAAACATTTTTGCACATGTGGGTCCCTTTCCCTCCTTTAAAATTTCTTTGGGATATAGTCCCAGTAGAAACACTGCTGGGTCAAAAGGTATGCACAGTTTGATAACTTTTTGAGCATAGTTCCAAATTGCTCTCCAGAATGGTTGGATCCATTCACAGTTCCACCAACAATGTAATAGTGTCCCAGTTTTCCCACATCCCCTCCAACAGTTATCATTATCATTTCCTGTCATTTTAGCCAATCTGACAGGTGTGTAGTGGTATCTCAGAGTTGTCTTAATTTGCATTTCTCTGATCAATAGTGATTTGGAGCACCTTTTCATGTGAAATAGTTTCAATTTCTTCATCTGAAAATTGTCTGTTCATATCTTTTGACCATTTATCAATTGGATAATGGCTTGAATTCTTATATATTTAAGTCAATTCTCTATATATTTTAGAAATGAGGACTTTATCAGAACCTTTGAATGTAAAAATATTTTCCCAGTTTACTGCTACCCTTCTAATCTTGTCTGCATTAATTTTGTTTGTACAAAAACTTTTTAACTTTATATAGTCGAACTTATCTATTTTGTGATTAATGATGACCTCTAGTTCTTCTTTGGTCACAAATTCCTTCCCCCTCCACAGGTCTGAGAGGTAAACCATCCTACATTGTTCTAATTTGTTTATAATATCATTCTTTATGCCTACATCATGAATCCATTTTGACCTTATCTTGGTATATGGTGTTAGGTGTGGGTCAATGCCTAATTTCTTCCAGACTAGTTTCCAATTATCCCAGCAGTTTTTGTCAGATAGTAAGTTTTTATCCCCAAAACTGAGGTCTTTGGGTTTATCAAACACTAGATTACTATTGTCATTGAGTATTTTGTTCTGTGAATCTAACCTATTCCACTGATCCACTACTCTATTTCTTATCTAGTACCAAATGGTTTTGGTGACCACTGCTTTATAATATAGTTTTAGATCTGGTACAGCTAGGCCACCCTCATTTGCATTTTTTTTCATTAATTCCCTTGAAATTCTTGACCTTTTGTTTTTCCAGATGAATTTTGTTGTTATTTTTTCTAGGTCAGTTGAATAATCTCTTGGGAGTTTGATTGGTATAGCACTAAATAGATAGATTAGTTTAGGTAGTATTGCCATCTTATTATATTCGCTCGACCTATCCAAGAGCACTTGATGTTCTTCCAATTGTTTAGATCTGATTTTATTTGTGTGGAGAGTGTTTTGTAGTTTTGCTCATATAGATCCTGACTTTCCCTTGGCAGATATATTCCCAAATATTTTATACTATCGATAGTTATTTTGAATGGAATTTCTCTTTGTATCTCTTGCTGTTGCATTTTGTTGGTGATGTATAAAAATGCTGATGATTTATGTGGATTTATTCTGTATCCTGCAACTTTGCTAAAGTTTTGGATTAATTCTAATAGTTTTTTAGTTGATTCTCTAGGATTCTCTAAGTAGACCATCATATCATCTGCAAAGCCCAGACATCATTCTCTGTGAGCTCCTGAGACCTTCACTCAGACCCAGATAAATTGAGCCTCCGAACTGGTTCTGGAGTGAGGGCTCCATCAAACACTTGGAGTACAATGCACTTCTATCAAAAATCTACTTTGAAAAAACTCCGGAGAAGGTCAGTTTCAGACGGGCAGGGGATCAGGCAGCTCCCAGTGCTCAGACACCAGCGCTCAGATGCCTGGGTGCAAGTCCGGGGCTGGGATGGATCAAAGGATTTTAGGCTGCCAGGTAGTCCCTGGGAAACACTTGGGCCACTTTGCTCTGCTTGCGGGCTGGTGCTTTTGCAGATCTGCCTTTGGTAAAGGGTGGATTGAGAGCAGCTGAAAGTGTGGTCTTAGAACCAATCTAGCCCGACCACCCCCCCAGTCAACTTGGCAAACTGCCCCAAGGCAAATTGAAATGGCTGCAAAATTCCCTGCTGGTGATTCAGACCTCAGCTCAAAAACATGAGCAAGAAGCAGAAGAGAGCTCTCACCATAGACAGCTTCTATGGAGAGAAAGTAGGGCAGTCCCCAGATCCTGAGATTCTGAAAACAATCCCAGATGAAGCCACAAAGGCGGCCATGAGCTGGTCTCCTTTTCAGAAGGCTTACTTGGAAGATTGCATAAAGAATCTCAAAAGAAAGCTAGAAGAAGAATGGGGAAATAAATTGAGATCAGTGCAACAGAGATGTCAAAAACTGGAAAACAAGACTGGTGAATTAGAAAAAGACAACAATTCACTGAAAAACAAAATTGGTAAATTGGAAAAAATCACGAATTCACTGGAAAATAAAAATGTTGAAATAGAAAAAATTATCAATTCACTGGAAAATAAAAATGGTGAATTGGAAAAAGAAAATTCACTGAAAAATAAAATTGGCAAAATGGAAAAAAATGCATTGAACCAAAAAATTCAATTGGCCCGTTACAAAAGGAGCTAAAAAAAAGATAAATGAAGGAAATAATACTTTAAAAATTAAAATTGAACAAATAGAAGTAAAAGACTCATAAGATTTCAAGAATCAGTCAAACAAAAACAAAAAAATGAAAAAACAGAAGAAAATATGAAATATCTCCTAGGAAAAACAACTGACTTGGAAAACAGATCCAGGAGAGAAAATCTAAGAATGATTGGACTCCCTGAAAGCCACAATGAAAAAAGAACTTTGATGCTATCTTCCAGGAAAACATTAAAAAGAATTGCCCTGATGGTTTAGAATCAGAAGGCAAAATTGGCATTGAAAGAATTCACCGATCACCTCCTGAAAGAGACCCCAAAATTAAAACCCCAAGGAATATCGTGGCCAAATTTCAGGACTATCGCACCAAGGAAAGGATATTGCAAGCAGCTAGAAAGAAACAGTTCAAATACCAAGGAACTGTAATTAGAATTACACAAGATCTGTCATCTTCCACATTAAAGGATCGAAGGACCTGGAATCAGATATTCCAAAAGGCAAAAGAACTTGGATTACAGCCAACAATAAGTTATCCAGGTAGAATGAGCATCATCTTCCAGGGAAGAAGATGGTCATTCAATGATACAGGGGAATTTCACCTATTTCTAATGAAAAGACCAGATCTGAACAAAAAATTTGACCTCCCAATACAGAACTCAAGAGAAGCATAAAAAGGTAAAAAGGAAAGAACTCTTGAGAACTATATTTCTACTATGGGTATCCTTAAAGAATGGGGGTAAAATTCGATTTTACTCTGATAATAATGGAAAAGAAATTAGAGTTGGAAGGGATATCATGCTGAAAAAAGGGGGAAAGGAAGTAAAATAAGGCATAATCTAATAAAGAGACATAGAAGATCTAATATAATTGAGGGAAAGAAGGGAGGGCGATGAGTATTGTGTAAATCTTACTCTCATTAGATTGGGCTCTAAGAGAGTATACCAGACACATTTGGCTTCCAAGAAAGGCCTGGCCCTCCTTGTGGGAAGGTGTGAGGGAAAGGAGGAAAGGAAAGGGATAGTCTAATAGAAGGATTAGGGGAAAGGTGTAAAGGGGAGGGAGGAGTTCTAAAGGGGGGAGGACTGTTGGAGAGAGGTGGTAATCAAAAATAAAGTACTGGGGAGGGGGTAAAGGAGAAAGGGGAAAGGGAAAAGAAAAACATAACTTTGGGTAAATAAGATGGCAGGAAATAGAGATATAGTTATTTTAACTGTGAATGTGAATGGGATAAACTCTCCCATAAAACAGAAGCGGGTAGTAGACTGGATGAAAAGCCAGAATCCTACAATATGTTGTTTACAAGAAACACATCTAAAACATAGAGATACATACGGAGTGAAGGTAAAGGGCTGGAGCAGAATCTTCTATGGTTCAGGTGAACAAAGAAAGGCAGGGGTAGGAATCTTTACCTCAGATCAAGTAAAATCAAAAAGATCTAATCAAAAGAGATAAGGAAGGAAACTATATTTTACTAAAGGGTACCAGAGACAATAAAGCAGTATCAATACTAAACATATATGCATCAAGTGGTATAGCATCCAAATTCCTAGAGGAAAAACTAAGAGAGATTCAACTATACTAGTGGGGGATCTCAAACTTGCTCTCTCAGATTTGGATAAATCAAACTACAAAATAAATAAGAAAGAAGTTAGGGAGGTAAACAAAAGGCTGTAAAAGTTAGGTATGATAGATCTCTGGAGGAAATTGAATGGTGATAGAAGGGAGTATACTTTTTTCTCAGGGGTTCATGGAACTTATACGAAAATTGATCATGTGTTAGGGCATAAAAACCTCAAAATCAAATGCAGAAAAGCAGAAATAGTAAGTGCATCCTTTTCAGATCATGATGCTATAAAACTTACATGTAATATAAGGCCAGGAGAAAACAGACCACAAGTTAATTGGGAATTAAATAATCTAATTCTGAAGAATGAATGGGTGAAAGAGCAAATTATAGACACAATCGATAATTTCATTCAGGAGAATGACAATAATGAGACAACATACCAAAATTTGTGGGATACGGCCAAAGTGGTTATAAGGGGTAATTGTATATCTCTAGATGCTTACTTGCATAAAACAGAGAAAGAGAAGATAAATGAACTGGGCTTACAATTGAAAAAGCTAGAAAAAAAAAATTAAAAACCCTCAATTAAATACCAAATTGGAAATTCTGAAAATAAGACGGGAGATTAATAAAATTGAAAATAAGAAAACTATTGAATTAATAAATAAAATTAAGAGTTGTTTTTATGAAAAAACCAACAAAATAGATAAGCTTTTAGTTAATTTGATTAGAAAAAGGAAAGAGGAAAATCAAACTGTTAGTCTCAAAAATGATAAGGGAGAACTTTCCTACAATGAAGAGGAAATTAGAGTAATAATTAGGAGTTTCTTTGCCCAACTTTATGCCAATAAATTTGATAATGTAAATGAAATGAGGAATATCTACAAAAATATAGATTGCCTAGGTTAACAGAAGAGGAAATAAATTATTTAAATAGCCCTGTTTGGGAAAAAGAAATAGAACAAGCTATTAATCAACTCTCTAAGAAAAAAATCTCCAGGACCAGATGGATTTACATATGAATTCTACCAAACATTCAAAGAACAATTAATCCCAATACTATATAAACTATTTGAAAAAATAGAGAAAGAAGGTGTACTACCAAATTCCTTCTATGACACAGATATGGTACTGATAGCTAAACCAGGTAGGGAGAAAACTGAGAAATAAAACCATATACCAATTTCCCTAATGAATATTGATGCAAAAATTTTAAATACTATTCTAGCCACGAGTTTACAGAAAGTTATCCCCAGGATAATACACCATGACCAAGTAGGATTTATACCAGGAATGCAGGGCTGGTTCAATATTAGGAAAACTATTAGCATAATCAATTATATTAATAACTAAATTAACAAAATCCATATGATTATCTCAATAGATGCAGAAAAAGCCTTTGATAAAATCCAACACCCATTCCTATTAAAAACACTGGAGAGTATAGGAATAAATGGGCTTTTCCTTAAAATGATCAGTAGTATGTCCTTAAAACCATCAGCAAGCATCATATGTAATAGAGTCAAACTAGAACCATTCCCAATAAGATCAGGAGTGAAACAAGGCTGCCCACTGTCACCATTATTATTCAATGTTGTCTTATAAATGTTAGCTTTGGCAGTAAGAAAAGAAAAAGAGATTAAAGGAATTAACGTAGGTAATGAGGAAACCAAATTATCACTCTTTGCAGATGACATGATGGTATATTTAGAGGACCCTAGAAACTCGACTAAAAAATTACTAGAAACAATTCACAACTTTGGCAAAGTTGCATGATACAAAATAAATCCACATAATCTTCCGCATTTTTATATATTACCAATAAAGTTCAGCAGCAAGAGATACAAAAAGAAATTCCATTAAAAATAATTGTTGATAGTATAAAATATTTGGGAATCTGTCTGCCAAGGGAAAGTCAGGAACTATATGAACTAAACTACACAACACTTTCCACACAAATAAAATCAGACCTAGTCAATTGGAAAAACATAAAATGCTCATGGGTAGGCCAAGCGAATATAATAAAAATGACAATACTACCCAAATTAATTTACTTATTTAGTGCCATACCAATCAAACTCCCAAGAAATTATTTTACAGATCTAGAAAAAATAGTAGCAAAATTCATTTGGAAGAACAAAGGATCAAGAGTTTCAAGAGAATTAATGAAAAAAAAGGCTGATGATGGTGGACTTGTTATACCAAATCTAAAACTATATTATAAAGCAGCGGTCATCAAAACCATTTGGTACTAGCTGAGAAATAGAGTAGTCGATCAGTGGCATAGGATAGAATCACAAGACAAACTAGGCAATAAGTACAGCAATTTCGTCTTTGATAAACCCAAAGACCCCAGCTTCTGAGATAAGTACTCATTATTTGACAAAAACTGCTGAAAAAATTGGAAACTAGTGTGGAAGAAATTAGGGCTTGACCCATATCTAACACCACATACCAAGATAAGATCTAAATGGGTTCATGATCTGGATATAAAGAGTGATATTATAAGTAAATTAGAGGAATGTAATATAGTTTACCTCTCAGACCTATGGAGATGGAATAAATTTATGGACAAAGAAGAACTGGAACTCTTAATTGAACACCAGATAGATAACTTTGACTATATTAAGTTAAAAAGTTTTTGTACAAACAAAACCAATGCAGTCAAGATTAGGAGGAAAGCAATAAATTGGGAAATCATCTTTACATCTGATAAAGGCCTCATCTCTAAAATATATAGAGAATTGTCTCATATTTATAAGAATTCAAGCCATTCTCTAATTGATAAATGGTCAAAGGATATGAACAATTTTCAGAGGATGAAATTAAAACTATTTGTAGTCATATGAAAAGGTACTCCAAATCACTATTGATCAGAGAAATGCAAATTTAGACAACCCTGAGGTACCACTACATACCTGTCAGATTGGCCAAAATGACAGGAAAAGATAATGATGAGTGTGGAGGGCATGTGGGAAGGCTGGGCCACTGATGCATTGTTGGTGGAGCTGTGAATGGATCCAGACATTCTGGAGAGGAATTTGGAGCTATGCTCAAAAAGTTATCAAACTGTGCATACCCTTTGACCCAGCAGCATTTCTATTGGGTTTATATACCAAAGAAATCATAAGGGAAGGAAAGGGCCCCACATGTGCAAGAATATTTGTGGCAGCCCTTTTTGTAGTGGCTAGAAACTGGAAATGAATGGATGCCCATCAATTGGAGAATAGTTGAATAATTATGGTATATGAATATTATGGAATATTATTGTTCTGTAAGAAACGACCAGCAGGACAATTTCAGAGAGGCCTGGAGAGACTTACATGAACTGATGCTGAGTGAAATGAGCAGAACCAGGAGATCATTATGCACGGCAACAATACTATATGACAATCAATTCTGATGGGCATGGCTCTCTTCAACAATGAAATGCTTCAAACCACTTCCAATTGTTCAGTGAAGAAAGCCATATACACCCAGAGAGAGGGATGTGAAATGTGGACCACAACATAACATTTTCATACGCTCGATTGATGTTTGTTTACATTGTGTTTCCTTTATCTGATAGTTCTTTCTTGTAGATACGATTTTTCTTGCACAACAATGATGTGTCGAAATATGTATATATGTTTTCGATTTGTCAAATATTTTAATATAATTAACATGTAGTGGATATCCTGCGATCTAGGGGAGGAGTGGGGAGTAGGGGGGGGGAAATTTGTAACAGAAAGCTTTGTAAGGGTTAATGTTAAAGAATTACCCATACATATGTTTCGCAAATAAATTTTTTTTTAAAAAAAAGGATCATTGAATAAAGTTATCTTCATAGTCATAAAAAAATAGTTCAGGGTCAGTATTGGGATGGAATGGAACATTTAATAGTTAATTCATAGCCTACTTGGCAGTTAAGAAAAGGAGGTTTACTTACCTATCAATACTATAGAAAGGAAATTCTTGAAAGGAAATCTGATTCCATTAAATACAGTTTCCTTGCCTCTGCATTAACTGTTTTGATAATGGTGAAGCCTGAGAGATCTAGTGACTCTTTCCATGCTGGATTTTATCCTTAGGCTATCAGGAAATCATAGCATTCATTAAAATCTTAATCTTCTATACCCTTAAGATTTTTTTAAATAGCATTTTATTTTTTCCAATTATATGTCAAGGCAATTGTTAGCATTTCTTTTTACAACATTTTGAGTTCCAGTTTTTTTTTCCTTGCTTCCATCCCCTCCACTCTTCCTAAAATGGTAGGCAATTTGATATATGCTTTAGATAGATAAGTAGATAAGTAGATAGATAGATAGATAGATAGATAGATAGATAGATAGATAGATAGATAGATAGATAGAATCATGTAAACTATTTCCAAATTAGTCTTAGTTGGGATCTGGCAGCTTACTTGGCATTGAGTTGGGGGACCTAGTGCTGGTGTTTGGCATGTGCTGGGTAGGGTGTTTCTGCATTTCCCCAGGGCTACACTGAAGCACGTGGTAGTCTAGGTACTGGAAGCTTCCTGTTTGCCCTGGGCTGTGCTGAAGTATGTGGAGATTCTTTAACTAGTCTGCTCATTCCCCTTGCTCTACTGGTGCCCATGAGAGATCATAGTGTTTGTATTTACTTGTTCCACCACACTGGGGCTCACAATCTCTCACTGGCTTGCTGAGGTGGGGCTTGCCACTAACTTACTGAGATGCTTCCTCTTTTACCCAAATGAGGCGGACTTTTCTTGCTGATCTTCCAAGTTTCTTGGGCTATAAGATTGTTTCACTCCAACTTTTTGTTGATTCTGTTGCTCCAGGATTCGTTTTAAGGCACTATTTTATGGTTATTTGGAGGTACATATATTAGAATTACATCACTTACTGCTTACTCTGCCATCTTGGCTTCCTACACCATTAAATTTTGAAGATGGTTTCAATACATTTAAAAGAAAAATTAGACCTAGTCTGCCTAGAATAACTAAATTAGTGTGTGTGGTAGGATTCTAATAGTTACTACAACTAAAAAATAGAAATATTATTAAAGATAACTATTTTCTCCATTAATGAGAGTGAAATAAGCTCATAAGAAGCCAATAAATACTGATCCAGATGTGCTTTAGGGAGAGGTAGAAGTGATACTAAGGGCAAAGATAAGAAATCAGCCAGATTGGACTAATTGTTTATAGACAGATATATGGTGGAGGCAGGCATTTCACTTAAGGGATCATTGAGTAATCAATACATAAGATATATGAAAGGGAAGAAAATAGCAAAAGGAGAGAAAATCATCATTCCTTATTAATACAAAAAAGTGAAAATATATAACTTCTGATCTATATTCTATTCTGTCTGCAAAACTTTTGTTACTCATTTGTATAAGAATTGAGGGCATCTTCAATGAGGGTATTAGCGGAGAATAAGCAAACTTTTGCAAGTGACATTCAGCAATGGAATACATTAAAACTATTTCACAATTAACTGAAAACTGTAAGAAATATAATTTCCATTGTGATTATTGTGTTTGCTGATTACAAAATGACACATCATTCGGTAAAGCAAAATGCCACTTTCCAGGCTTCTTTTTCAACAAGTTGTCCCTCATCCATATCTTTAAATTATTCAGCATCTCTTGCAAGATAAAATGACAGCAAAGCAATGACCCTATCCAAGAACCCTTAGGGTATAAATATCAGGTGAAGAATCAAGCAGAGAGATGAATGCTTGCCAATAGTGTTCACAACTGTGATTGAGATGATTTAGCACAAATTCCAAGTTGAAGAGAGATTCCTCATACATTGTGACATCTTCTAGATGATCCTGTTTACAAATTCTATTATGCTGATATCATCAAGTTCCAGACATTTCATAACCTCCTGAAAGAGCTCTATCATCACTCAAAGGACTCTGAATGGACCATGCACATAGGAAAGACCAAGTAGATGAATACTTATCAATATTTCAACATGAATTTGTGTGAACAATTTATGGAGATTTTCCATCATTATGTGTATCTAAGAGTGCAAATAGACAATGAGTTAGATCTACAACTCTCTGAGTAGAGAAGAGTGAGATAGATTACCTATGGGAAATTGCAAAGTTTTTTTTTTTTTTTAATGATCTCATGCTTCCTAGGAAAGCAAAGGTCCATATTTTAAATATTAATTTCTTTATGGTACTGCTCTCAAGCAGCAAAAAATGAAATACAACAATCTTGGAAAAATTATAAATAAATATCACATAGGGAGCAATGGAGAGTTATAGAAATATGAACAAGATGTGACACGCTATAAAGAAAAAGAATAAAAGATGTTTTTACAAGGTGATGGCAAGGAATGACAAGCTGATAGATAGGATATTTCATCTGTACCTCCACAATATCAGAAGAAGTCTAAAAATGGCTCTACCACATTTGCAAACTTAAAGAAAGACTTGAGATAGGAATCCTATAGGATAGGCTGGCATGGATGGGTTTTAGTACACATTTTTGGACAACTCAAAATACTAGGTTACTTGGAGGAATTCTATAATGAAACATTGTAACATTGGAGTTTCTAGATCACGAATGTAATTTTATTAGTATTTAAGATTTTCTTCCATGACTGAGTGGACAATCTTACCATTTTCATAATAAATTTAAAAAATAAGGAAATTGAAATTGAAGCTACATGGAAGAAGAGTTACAAGTTTTTCTTAGAAAGGAAATAAAGGAAACAAGAGCTTTGATTTCATTATGTATGCAAAAACAATAAGAATCATCATTTCATGGGACAGTTGGATATCTCATTTTGAAATGCTCATGATAATCATTTGCAAAGAGATCACCATAAAAATAATTGTAGCTTATGTAACAACATCTGTTGCAGAAAATGAAAAATATATAAAATCTTAGAGGAATTTGATAAGACTCCACAAAACAAAGCACTCTATTTTGGTACTTGGTAACTTCAATGTGAAGTTTATATCATATGCATATGTGTGCGTGTGTGTATGAGGTAGTTAAAAGTATATTGGAAAACATGGTTCAGGAATAAAGAATAAAATATGGCAAAGAACTATGTATTAGTCAAAAGTCTTATACTTTTATATTTTGAATACTTTCTTCAAGAAAAGAATCAGAAGGCATGTGACACACTGATGATCACTGAACATCATACTCTCACAAATCAAATTGATTTTACTTTGACAGAAAATTGTTCATTATTGATACGGAAGCCAAACATAAATCAGGTGGCTTTATAGTAATATCCCTAATGAGGAATAATTTAAAAGAATAGGAAACCAGAAAAAAATAAACACAAGGAAAAGAAAGTATATGAATATATACAATTTATTTGTATATATATGCAATTTATATATTCAATTACAATTTAACCAATATGCAATTTATATATATATATATATATATGTATACACATATACATATATATATATACAATTTAAACCAATATATAAATAGACTATTAATGCCTCTCCAAAAGAAACTTTATTGGAGGGAAGTTCCTAGATGCTGATTAAAATAATTTCATTTAGAAAGTTAACTGTTATAAATCAGTTGTCATAATAAGAAGAGTGAAGGACAGCCCCTCCCAAAAAAAATCACACTCAGCAAATATTTAGCTTATTTGGCAAATAGAGAAGTATAGCAGAGATTTTGAAAATAAACTCATGTAAATCTTATAAAGAAGAATGATCTAATATCTGGCTTTTATAAAGCACTATAAAATTTCCAAAATGATTTACAAATATAATCTCATTTTATCTTCACAGTAACCCAGGAAGGTAGATGCTATTATAATCTTCACTTTACAGATAAGGAAACTGAGGCAGGCAGAGTCTAAATGATTTTCCCAGAGTCACATAGTTAGTAAATGTATGAAGCCCTGTTTTAACTCAGATTAATAACAGTACCACTTCATATAACCACAAAAGGTAAAGAAGGAAATCCCAGTTTAAAAAAGGATTATAATTAATCTGCACTAATATTTAAAGCAAATTCTTTTCACCATCAAATTCAATGGAACCACTACATTTGTATTCTAACATCACTGTTTCTGATGTGATTCTACAGGAAACAGAAGTAACATTAAGCAAAATAAAGGTGAGGAAGGACATTGCAAACACAGTACAAGTATATAGAGAAAAAATCCATAATTAAAAGAATTTTGAAGGCATTGAACAATAAATTCTCTTAATTTTAATGATTTTCTTTCAATTATCAAGCATATTTTGTATGTCCATGCATATGCCTTAGTTGATTCTTGTCCATGTAACTGCCAATAATAACTATCAATGTTTATGCTTATTTTCCCCATCTCTATGAAATCTTGAATGCATCCATAGGATGCATAGTCATGCTTGAAGAGGATATGAGACAGAAAAGTTAGGTCTTTCAAAATGATACTCCACATTAGATTACAACTTATCTTTACCTAATAGATTATAAGTCATATAGAATACAAGATTCTGTATTGTTTTTTGTTTGTTGATTATAACAAAAGGATTTATTTCAGCATAACAGGACACTCCTTTTTCAACTCAAAGGGGGATCTCCAATGGATAGGCCAAAAGTATATAAAATTCCTTGATATGATAGCAGAATTATGAACAGTAACTTTGTATAATGACCCATTAATATCAAAAAGGTATGAAATAGGGAGTTGTAATTTTGTAAAAGTTTCTATATGCTTAATAGTGGAAGATGCACAGTGCCCTTTCAAATTAAAAAAAGAAACTTTATAAATAGTACTGTTTTCTAGATGCTTCTGTTTCTGATATAACATTATGATGGATGCATCAAACTATAAGTCCTAAATGAAATCTATAATTATTCTAAAAAGATTAGCTAAACTATTCACCATTCAAAAAAATGGGCTTAAAAGTATATTATTCATACTATGATTTGCACTTTATTGGATAGCTCACAGAACTTATCTATACAAATAACTATATGCTTGTGTGTGTGCAAGAATGTATCTTGAATAGACAATGCAAGTGGACAATAAGTTGATCTTGAACAGGAAGAAGAAGCAGACTAAACTGACTTTAGAAAATTGCAAAATGAACCTCATAGGGAGGCAGCTAGTTGGTGTAGTGGATAGCTGACCGCACTTAACAGTTTAGGCTGTGTGACCCTGGTCAAGTCACTTAACCCCAATTGCCTCAGCAAAAAAAATGTATCTAATAGCTCTATGTTTATCCCCAAATAATTTCCCCTTTAAAAAAGTTGATGTCTTTTGTTTTTATATAACCATCATTTCTGAATATATTACTCCTTCCCCCACTGAGGCATCCCTCATAATAGAATAAAAAGAGATTTAAAAGTAGGACACTAAACAAAAACAGACAGCACATCAACCAAGTCTGACAGTATATGAAGTCATTTATGTGTATGTGTATACACACACACACACACACACACACACACCGTCCCACTGCAAAGGATGTGAGTTTTTCTCAACTTTCCTCCAAAGCTAAGATTGATTACTATAGACTCATATCCTAATGTTTAGTTTTTGTTTATTTCTTGGTTTGTTTTACTATTTCCATTTCTACTGTATTATTGTAGTTGTGTAAATTGCTATCCTAGTTCTGCTTATTTCATTTTAAATCAGTTCTTGTATATTCCCATGACTGTCTAATGTCTTCATATTTGTCTTTTCCTATGATATAGTATTGCTACATTGTATTCAGGCACCACATTTTGTTAATCCACTCATTATTAGTCTGAAATCTAGTTCTATGCTAAGAACCAGTGTTGCTAATATTTTGGTGTATGTGAACCATTATTTCTACCTTTGGTCTCCTTGAGATATATGCCTAGTTTGAGAGCTATATATCAAATAATTTAATGTTACAGTCAGCAAAGTCTCATCGTATTTATACCAGTGTTCTTCCAGTGATGTTGAATGACTGAAAGTCACAAAATACTCTAGTTTCCAAAAAGCAGAATTTGAAGATCATTCAAAATACAATTTAAAAGCATATAATAGGGGAGTATTCTAGGAAGATAGCAGAGTAAATCAGAACATTTTCTAAGGTATCCAGATCTCCCCCACAAACAAAACAAAATTGTGCCTCAGGACAAACACAGACCAGTGAAAAACAAAAAAGACTCGGAGCAGAACAGGGGTCATTCTGAGACAAACCACAAAGACCTAAAGAAAGACCCCAGGACAAAGGTTTAACCTGTGTGAAGTGTACACACCTTTAGGCTAGCTCCACAGAAACAATAAGTGAGAACTCTGGGGCTATCTGGGTTTGGAGATAGCCTCAGGCTGAACCACAGGACTTTCATCTTCCAGAGGGAAGTGAGGGAATTGAGTCCAGGAAGCCTGAGGGAACCTCTGCAGATTAGGAACACCAGCCCCAGAAGTGCTGCAGAATGACTACCCTGGAAGAGAAGGAACCTCTGAGTGAGTGCAAAAGCTGAGAGGCTGGGAGACCCTGCTAGCTGTGAGTACTTGAAAGAGGGTAGAATTTGGGGTTTGGGATTGCAGGCCAGCAGGGAGAGCTGAAGTGAAGCTAGAGGCACCATCCCCCTGACTCCCACCATCCAAAGATTAGAGTTGGTTTCATTAATAAATTCTCATTTTAAAAATGAGCAGGCAAAGGAGAAAGAATCCATCCATGGAAACATACTATAGAAATAGGGAAGACTACAATTCATCTTTCAGAGGAGGACACTGAAATAAAAAAGCCTCTCCAACTCCAAATAGCAATGTTAAATAGCTACCTGCCCAGAAAGAATTTATAGAACTCAAAAAAGGCTTTAAAAATCAGAGATTAAAAAAGAAGAAATAAAAATTAAAAAACTATCCAAGAAAAACAAAAAGATTATAAAAAGAAAGTCAACTAACAAGAAAAAAAAAAGATTTAGATCAGAACACCCCCAAAAGATGGAGTAGAATATTTTCCAGCCAAAGGTGACTTAGAAGCTCAGCAGAAAAGATCTGTGACACTGACACTACAGTGGAAATACAATTCTGATGCAGAGTGCACAGGTGCTGCCCCAGCCCCAGCCTCATCCCCAGCTAGGGTCTGACCTCTGAATTAGCAGCAGTACCTCTCAGCCTGGGAACACCAAAGAGGATCTAGAAGTTCAGAAGAAAAAGTCTGTGGAACCAGAGTGGGAGCCCAGCCCACAATCCCAGTACAAACCTGCTCCTGCCCCAGTTCTGGTCTAGACCCCAGCATCAGCAAGGTGGAACTTCTGAATCAGCAGCAGTGGTGGAGGCTTCTGGACCTCTCAGCTAGGAACCTCCAGGGAAGACTCAGAAGGTCAGTGGAGAGGGTCTATGAAAATGAGGTGGGAGTCTGGTATACAGTCCCAGTGCAACCCAGGTCAGTGGAGCTCCAGTCCCAGCCAGCACACAGATCCAGGGCTGTCAGATTCCTAAAAGGATTTTTGAAAACAGCTGCACAAAACCTCTGAAGCTTGGGACAACACACCCTCCACCCTGGAAACAAAGCCCCACTATAACAAAGAGTTAAAAGCTGAGTAATAGGCTAGGAAAATAAGCAGAAAACAAAAAGTTTCTGACCACTAAAAGTTATTCTGGTGACAAAGAAGATCAAAACACACATCTGAAGATGATAACAAAGTCAAAGCTCCTATATTCAAAACCTCCAAGAAAAAGAATAATTGGCCTCAGTCTATGGAAGACCTCAAAAGGAATTTTGAAAATCAAGTGAGAGAGACAGAGGAAAAATTAGGAAAAATTGAGAAAAGTGCAAAAGGAAATACAAAAAGCTAAAGAGGAGAAGAATGCCTTAAAAAGCAAAATTGAACAATTGTTAAGGAGACACTCACTTTAAAAAATTCTGGAGCAAAACCAAAAAAATGAGAAAATAGACAAAATGTGAAATATCTCATTAAAAATACAACTGACTTGGAAAATAGATCTAGGAGAGATAATTTAAAAATTGTTGGTCTACCAGAAAGTACTAATCAAAAAAAGAGCTTGGATATCATCTTTCAAGAAATTGTCAAGGAAAATTGTCCTGATATTCTAAAACCAGAGGGTAAAATAGAAAGTAAAAGAATCCACCAATCACCTCCTGAAAGAGATACCAAAATAAAAATACCCAGGAATATTATAGCCAAATTCTAGAACTCCCAGGTCAAAGAGATAATATTACAAGCATCGAAAAAAGAAACAATTCAAAAATAGTATAACCATAGTCAGGATAACACAAGATTTAGCAGCTTCTACATTAAAGAATCAGAGGGCTTGGAATGTGATATTCTGGAGAGCAATGGAGATAAGATTGCAACCAGGAGTCAGAATCCTTCAGAGGAAAAGGTGGTCATTCAATGAAACAGAGGATTTTTAGGCATTCATTATGAAAAGAGCAGAGCTGAAAGGAAAATTTGGTTTTCAAATACAGGACTCTGGAGAAGCATACGGAGATACTTAGAAAAGTGATATCATAAAGGACTTAATAAAGTTTATCTGTTTACATTCCTACATAGGAGGATAATACTTGTAATTCATTAGAACTTTCTCATTATTATGGCAGTTAGGAGTATATATAGACAGAGGGAATGGGTATGAGTTGAATATGAAAGGATGTTTTCTTTTTAAACAAATGATGAAATTAAGGAGTGAGAGAATAATGTACTGGGAGAAAAAGAAAGTGAAAAGTGGAATGATGCAAATTATCTGCCATAAAAAAGAGGCAAGAAGAAGCTTTTACAATGTAGGGGAAGAGGAGAAGGAAAGGGTAAGTGAATGAACCTTACTCTCATCAGATTTGGTTCAAATAGGAAATAACATACATACTCAATAGGGGTATAGAAATCTATCTTACCCTGCAGGAAAATAGGAAGGGAAGTGGGAAGAAGAGGGCCTATTGAGGGAGGTAGTGGTCAGTAGCAAAACACTTTTGAGGAATGACAGAGTGAAAAAAAAGAGAAAACAAATGGGGGGAAATAGAATTAGCAATAGTAATTGTAAAAAAAAATCCAAAGCAAGTTTCTCTGATGGAATATTATTGTTCTTTGGGAAATGATGATCAGAATGCTGTCAGGGGAAAAAAAACCTGGAAAGGCCCCTATGAACAAAGTGAAATATATTGTATATAAAATAATATAAATGTTCTGGGATGACCAGCTATAAATGACTTTATTATTTTCAGTAGTACAATCAGCCACAACTACTCTGAAGGTCTTATGATGAAAAATCCTATACATATCCAGAGAAGGAACTGATTATGTCTGAATGCAGATTGAAGCATTCTCTATTTCTTTCTTGAACTCTCTATTTTTAACAATTTTTCTTGAGGTTTTTATTTTCATTAGGGTATGATACTATATTTTCTTTCACTACTTGACTTTTATGGAAATGTTCTGTACAACTTCACAGGTGGTTTCTTCACTGTGGGTGGGGAAAAGGGAGAGAATGTAGAAGTGAAAAATCTTTAAAAAAACAAATGTAAAAAAAATGGTTTTGAATGTAACAGGAAAAATATTAAACAAATACATTTTAAAAAATAAAAAATAAAATGAAGATGGATTAATTGTAAAGAAGAAAGAAAGAAAGAAAGAAAGAAAGAAAGAAAGAAAGAAAGAAA
>JAJPUD010015319.1:26376-37800 GCA_023553655.1 Myrmecobius fasciatus
TTAGTTAATTTGATAAGAAAAAGGAAAGAGGAAAATCAAATTGTTAGCCTCAAGAATAAGGGAGAATTTTCCTCCAATGAAGAGGAAATCAGAGCAATAATTAGGCGTTACTTTGCCCAACTTTATGCCAGTAAGTTTGATAATTTAAATGAAATGGAGGAATATCTACAAAAATATAGATTGCCCAGGTTAACAGAAGAGGAAATAAATTATTTAAATAGCCCCATACTAGAAAAAGAAATAGAACAAGCTATTAACCAAGTCCCTAAGAAAAAATCTCCAGGGCCAAATGGATTTACATGTGAATTCTACCAAACATTCAAAGAACAATTAATTCCAGTACTATACAAACTATTTGAGAAAATAGGGAAAGAAGGTATACTACCAAATTCCTTCTATGATACCGATATGGTGCTCATAGCTAAAACATGTAGGGTGAAAACAGAGAAAGAAAACTATAGACCAATTTCCCTAATGAATATTGATGAAAAATTTTAAATAAGATATTAGCAATGAGATTACAGAAAGTCATCCCCAGGATAGTACACTATGACCAAGTAGGATTTATACCAGGGATGTAGGGCTGGTCCAATATTAGGAAAACTATTGGCATAATTAATTATATTAATAACCAAACTAACAAAAATCATATGATTATCTCCATAGATGCAGAAAAAGCCTTTGATAAAATCCAATACCCATTCCTATTAAAAACACTAGAGAGTATAGGAATAAATGGGCTTTTCCTTAAAATGATTAGTGGCATCTACTTAAAACCATCAGCAAGCATCATATGTAATGGTGACAAACTAGAACCATTCCCAATAAGATCAGGAGTGAAACAAGGCTGCCCACTGTCACCATTACTATTTAATATTGTATTAGAAATGTTAGCTTTGGCAGTAAGAGAAGAAAAAGAAATTAAAGGAATTAGAGTAGGTAATGAAGAAACAAAATTATCACTCTTTGCAGATGACATGATGGTATAGTTAAGAACCTTAGAGACTCAACTAAAAAACTACTAGAAACAATTCACAACTTTAGTAAAGTTGCAGGATACAAAATAAATCCACATAAATCATCAGCATTCTTATATATTCCCAACAAAGTTCAGCAGCAAGAGATACAAAAATAAATTCCATTCCAAATAACTGTTGATAGTATAAAATATTTGGGAATCTATCTGCCAAAGAAAAATCAGGAACTATATGAACTAAAAACTACAAAACACTTTCCACACAAATGAGATCAGACCTAGTCAATTGGAAAAACATTAAGTGCTCATGGGTAGGCTGAGCGAATATAATAAAAATGACCATACTACCCAAACAAATTTACTTATTTAGTGACATACCAATCAAACACCCAAGAAATTATTTTACAGATCTAGGAAAAATAGTAGCAAAGTTCATTTGGAAGAACAAAAGGTCAAGAATTTCAAGGGAATTAATGAAAAAAAGGCAGATGAAGGTGGCCTTGCTGTACCAGATTTAAAACTATATTATAAAGCAGCGGTCATCAAAACCGTTCGGTACTGGCTGAGAAATAGAGCAGTCGATCAGTGACATAGGATAGGTTATCAGGACAATCTAGGCAATAACCTTAACAATTTAGTGTTTGATAAACCCAAAGACCCAAACTTTTGGGATGAGTACTCACTATTCAGCAAAAACTGCTGGGAAAATTGGAAGCTAGTATGGAAGAAATTAGGGCTTGACCCACACCTAACACCACATACCAAGGTAAGATCTAAATGATCTAGATATAAAGAGTGATATTGTAAGCAAATTAGAGGAACATAGGATAGTTTACCTCTCAGACCTGTGGAGATGGAATAAATTTGTGTCCAAAGAAGATCTGGAACACTTAATTGAACACCAGATAGATAACTTTGACTATATTTAGTTAAAAAGTTTCTGTATAAACAAAATTAATGCATACAAGATTAGGAGGGAAGCATCAAATTGGGAAATCATCTTTACATTTAAGGGTTCTGATAAAGGCCTCATTTCTAAAATATATAGAGAATTGTCTCATATTTATAAGAATTCAAGCCACTCTTCAATAGTTAAATGGTCAAGGGATATGAACAGACAATTTTCAGATGATGAAATTAAAACCATTTCTAATCATATGAAAAGTTGCTCCAAATCACTATTGATCAGAGAAATGCAAATTAAGACGACTCTGAGGTACCACTACACACCTGTCAGATTGGCTAAAATTACAGGAAAAGATAACGATGAATGCTGGAGGGGATGTGGGAAAGCTGGGACTCTAATACATTGTTGGTGGAGCTGTGAACGGATCCAACCCTTCTGGAGAGCAATTTGGAGCTATGCTCAAAAAGTTATCAAACTGTGCATACCCTTTGACCCAGCAGTGTTTCTGCTGGGCCTATATCCCAAAGAGATCTTAGAGGAGGGAAAGGGACCCTCATGTGCAAGAATGTTTGTGGCATCCCTTTTTGTAGTGGCTAGAACCTGGAAACTGAATGGATGCCCATCAATTGGAGAATAGCTGAATAAATTATGGTATATGAATGTTATGGAATATTATTGTTCTGTGAGAAACGATCAACAGGATGATTTCAGAGAGGCCTGGAGAGACTTGAATGAACTGATGCTGAGTAAAACGAGCAGAGGCAGGAGATCATTATACACAGCAACAACAATATTACATGATGATCAGTTCTGATGGACATGGCTCTCTGCAACAAAGAATTGTCTCAAACCAGTTCCACCTGTTCACTGAAGAAAACCATATACACCCAGAGAGAGGGATATGAAATATGGACCACAACATAACATTTTCATGCTCTCTATTGAGGTTTGCTTGCATTGTGTTTCGTTTCTCTGATTATGTTTTTTTTCTTGTACATAGGATTTTTCTTGCAAAACAACTTGTCAAGTATTTTATCATTATTAACATGTAGTGGACTTCCTGCCATCTAGCGGAGGGGAGGGGACTGGGAGTAAAATTTGTAATGGAAAGTTTTGTGAAGATCAATGCTGAGGAACTACCCATACATATGTTATGCAAATAAAAAGCTTTAATAAAAAAAAAGAAAGAAAGAAAATTAGTTAGACAAGGGGAAGCCAATGAAGCTATAAGAGATGAAGAAATAACAATAAAAATGTAAAGAATGAAAAAAGTTGAACAGAATGTGAAACATAAGAAAAACAACAAATCTGGAGAACAGATCAAGAAGAGAAAAAATAAAAATAATTGGACTACTGAAAGATGTGACCAAAAAAAGAAGAAGAACCTTGACATAATAATGCAAGAAACAATCAAAGAAAATTGTCCTGAAGATAAGGACAAAAAATGTCCTTGAAGAATAAGAGGAAAGAATAGAAATACAAATAATCCATTGATCTTTACCTCAGAGGTCTCACAAGGAAAACTCATGGGAACATTATGGCTACATTTTGAAACCCTCAGATGAAAGAGAAAATTTTACAAGAAACAAAACAAAACAAAACAACAAAAAACAATTCAAATATGCTGGAACTATAAGTAGAATTGTAGAGAATTTATAGGTAGCCATAATAAAAGATCACAGGCCCTGAAGTATTTTATATATAATCAATCAGAAAAAAAACTGGGCTTGTGGATAAAAAATCATATCCCACAAAACTAACCACAATATTGAATGAAAAAAAATGGACATTTAACAAACTCACAGATATTCAGAATTTTGTCTCAACCAAACCTGGACATAATAGAAAATGTAACATATGAGAGCCAACATCAAAGACTAATTTCAAGGGACTTAACTAGTACAAACTGTTTATGTTTTATATATGAAAATGTAAATGATATGTTTAAAATTAATAACTGTAATTGAGTAATTCAAAAGAAAAATTGGGGCTGAATATGACCTGGTTACAAAAAGCAAAACTGTCTAGAAAAATGTAAAAATGGTAATTGTGCTTTACAAATGAGATGAAAAAGAAGAAATCATACAGAGGCATTAGATGGGAGAAGAGAGTTGGTAGTTCTGAAAAAAAACAAGATTTTATTAAATAGGGAACAATACATACATATATATATACACACATGTGTGTATATGATATATTTTATATGTATACATAAATATATTTATGGTATATGTTCATATACCATGAAGGGTAATCTTCCAAAATCTATAAAGAAATAAGGGTGAAGTAAAAGGATAAGATGGGGTATAGAAAGATGTATAGATGAATGGGAAAGGAATAAAGAGAGAGGCAAAGGTTGGCATAAAATAAGGTGGGGTACAGAAAAATTTTTAGATTAAAAGAAATGAGATAAAGTATATAGATTAATGGGAATATGATAAATAAGGAGGGAAAAGGTGGAGAGAAGATAAAAGAGGGATTCATAGGTAGAGGGAAGTTAAGTAATAGCAAGGCAAGTGAAGGGGTAGAATTAAAGTAGAAGAGTTTGCAAGCATAGGAAGTAAGATATATACACAAACACAATAACAAGGATCAGGAATAGAACTTGTTAAAAAAAATAGGGCTAAGTCATTGATCTCAAAGTCAAACTTAAAGCTTCAATCAAGAAAGAAATCTATATTATATTAATATGATTTTAGATGCATGTCTACATATATATATAAATTTGTATGTATATATGCATATATACAAGTGTGCAAGTAGGTGTATGTATATGTCTATACAGATATATGTATTATACATTTATGAATATATATGTGTGTATACACCATTTATGTATGTATGTATATGTACATGATTAACTACAGCCTGCTTGGGGGGTAAGAGAGGGAAAGTATGAAAGGGGAAAATAGAATAAAATAAAAAGTACCCAGAAGAGAACAAAAGAAAATTCAAAAGAAAGCATAGAAAAGATGGACAGTTATGAATATAACTTCTTCTATTATTATATATTCCTTCTTGAAATGGAAATTCATTGTTACATATTTTGAATTCTCCTTGATATTCTACTAGGCACATGACAATATTCTGTTTCCCATTTTTGCCTTTCTTTTAGGAAATAGAAATCTATTTCTTACCTTTATTTTGTATTTAGTTTTAAGTAAATATGTTTAAGAAGTATATGATAGGTGTAAGTTGAAACACATTACAAATAAGAATTGCAAAACAAGTAATATAAAGAATGTCACCCTTTTTAAAATC
Source organism: Myrmecobius fasciatus (assembly GCA_023553655.1). NCBI lineage: Eukaryota > Metazoa > Chordata > Mammalia > Dasyuromorphia > Myrmecobiidae > Myrmecobius > Myrmecobius fasciatus. Next base: position 31,521 of record JAJPUD010015319.1, read on the forward strand.
AATGAAGGATATGATCTGATACATGGTAAGGAGATATTGATGGATATCTTCCATGTCACATTGAAAACATGACAAGAGAAAGTGAAAAAGTTCCCTATCATTTTGGGTGTGCTCTTGTGGCAAACTTATGAGATGATATGGACAGGATGAACAGGCATAGATGTGTCACAATCTGCATCAATAAAGGAAACATCCACATGCCACATGTGACAACATAGTAGGGAGAGCTATAGACTTGGAATAAAGAAGAAATTAATTTAAATAATGCCTCAGGCAATGACTAGATCCATAATTCTTGGCAAGTGAATTAACCTTTCTCTGCCTCATTTTTCTTATCTGTCAAATGGGGGTAACAATAGCTCTTAGGTGACAAGGTTGTTTTAAGGATAAAATGAGATCACATATAATATGTGTATATGTGTATGCATATATATGTGTGTCTGTCTGCATGTATATATGTATGTATATATGTGTTAGCACTTTGTAAACCCTGAAGCACTATACATATATTAGTTGTAATTATTAATGTTGTTGTTAATAAGATCACATGTTCATTTGGTATATGTGTGTCAGCATTGAAGATAGTTTCAAGTGGGGTGTCCCATTGATACGTGAATAGTTTCACAATTGACAATTTTATCAATAAATTTGAAAAAAGTATAATTGGTTTTCTTATCAAGTTAATAAGGGAACAAGCATTTATTTAGCACCTATTATGTACCAGGCACTATGCAAAGCACTAAAGATTCAAGGAAAAAAATAGTCCTTTCTAACTAGGAACTCATAATTAAATTTAGAGATAACATGCAAACTATGTAACAAAAAGATATGTACTGAATAAATTGGAAATAATCAATATAGGAAAGGTACTAACAACAGGAGGGATCAAAAAAGCAATCTTGTAGAAGGTAGGATTTTAGCTGAACTTAAAAGAAGCCAAGGGGGCCAAGAGACAGAAATAATGAGGAAGAGCATTCCATGCAGGGAGAAATATCAGTGAAAATTTAGAGTCAGGAAATGGAATATCTTGTGTGAGGAACAGCAAGTAGGCCAGTACCACTGACTCACAATGCACTTGAGCAGAAGAAGTAAAATGTAAGACAGGAAAGATAGGAGGGAATCTTATTAGGAAAGGTTTTGAATGCCAAACAGGATTTTGTAGTTGATTTTAGAGGTTATGGAGAGACACTAAGAATTATCCAATAGTGAGGGGAAGGGAGGAACCTGATCAGAACTGTCCTTGAAGAAGATTAATTTAACAATTGAGCAAATAATGGATTGGAATAAAGACTTGAGGCAGGAAACCAACCAGCAGGATATTGCAATAGAATACGATTGAGGTGATAATGGCAGTTTAGTGTCAGAGGAGAGACAGGAGTATATATATGAGAGATTATATAAAAAAGCAGAATCAATAAAACCTGGTGATAGATTAAATATGGGGGTAGTGAGAGAAAATTAAGAGTCAAGCATGATAGCTAAGTTGCAAGTCTGAGTGACTGGGAAGATGATTGATGGTATCCTTGACAGTAACAGGAAAGTTACAAAGAATGGAAGATTTGTGGGTAGAAGAGTTCCATTCTAGACATGTTGATTTGAAAATGTATATGAGACATGCAGTTCAAATACAAAATAACCTTTTGACATAGGTCACTAAATGGCATTAAAAAGGAAATAGAATACCAATTTAGCTTTGAAGGGGATTATTAGAAATTTAGATATCTTTACCTGTTTGTATTCTGATAAGCATGTCAAGCATGAAACACACAGGCTTTGTGAGCTCTGAAAGGCAAAGATCCAATACTTTGCTTCCATACTATCAATACCATTTGCTTTAAGTCAGAAACAATGGCACCAATGTTTTTGAATAGTCTTAAGTGGTTCTTCACATCTGGTCAGGACTTATCTGACCATATGGACAAATATACACACTTTAGATCATGGACAGAATGCAGATAGCATTAAAGAGTAGAGTGTTTTGCTACCATCACCTGAAATAAACCTGAGATGTCTGATATTGTTTAATTGGGTAAATGAAACTGGGGGGGAAGAAATCATTATAATGAAAGCAAATATAAGAGACCCACATTGGGAAGCAGGCATATAAATTAATGATGTCCTTTATCTGAAAATTTCATTAAAATACACAATCAAATGAACAGATATGAAAGGCATAGCTTTTAATTAAAGTGCACTTTAAAGAATCACTTTGCCTCAGACAGACATTTATCCACACTTCTCTCAGTTTGCTGCTTCACATTTCAATGCACTCTTAAACTCCTCAAGAGAACTAGCATGGAGGGAGAGAGGGGGAGAAAAAACACCAGGAGAAGTCAGAATACCCAGAATCTAATGCTAACTTGACTACTTACTAGTCACATAATCTGGATCTCAGAGTCTCAATGTGCACTTTGTAAAATAAGAATAATATTACTTATCTCTCCCACTTCGCAGAATTGTTATGAAGACCAAGGGAAATAATTGGGTAAAGTGTTGGGTTACCATGAAGCTCCATTAAATTGTCAGTTATTTATATTATTAGTGGTAGTCTGACTTAGTGAACAGACAGAAGGCTTTGCAATTAGGAAGACCTATGTTTAAGTCCTGTTTCTCATGTATATTGGCTATGTGACCCAAAGTTAAATCACTTCATCTCTCAAGAGCCAATCTGTATTGGCTAATTAGTTTCCTTACTTGGAAATTATCTAAATTAATAAAATCATAAATATTGTCTTCTGTCCCCCTGAAAAAAAGAAATGAAAATCAAAAGAGACCTACCAGCTATTACTTACCAAATAAACAAATATTCTACTTCTTTTCAGATTTGCTATCCTATTTTGAAAATTAGATTTGTGATAAAGTTCTTTATTCTTAAGCTCCAGATTTCACCATCAGCCCTAGAAACCAAGGACAAATACCTTTAATGATGTGCTCTCAAGTACTACATGGATCAGCATTGTTCTATGGTTTTTCAAAAATGCATTGAATGAAACCTGAAAATATAATGAAAGCAGGGGGGAGGGAGCACATATTAAACATGCAACCAGGATGGCACCTTAATATACACAGGTCCCCTAAGGGGAAGAGGAAATTAGGCTTCCTGCTTATACCCAAACCACCCAGAAAGAAAACATTTCTTCAAAGGCCTTCCTTTCCCAAACATGCTAATTCAGTCCTATCCTGCCTTATCTCCGTCTCTGTGATGTTCTGCTCATGGCCCTGGGCTCCTGATTTCAGCCACATGTTGGCACTTTTCCAATAAGCTCTCCATTAGATAAGCATTAAAATTCTATCTGCATCCAGCAGTCTCTGCTTATGTTTCTCTTTATCAGGTGCATATTGTTTCCCCTCACAAAACCATACATCACTGCAACCCAGTTGTGTGGCCCAAGCAAGCAATGGTGCCATAGGCCAGCTCTGTATGTGGGCAGAGGAGATAGACTCCTGTCTGGTGTGGTCAGCGCCGTGTGGCTGGCCTAAAAAGCTTTCAACAACACGACTCTGTCTCTCCAGAAACTTTGTCCCCTCCAAGTCCCTTTCACAAGCCAATACATCCTGTCAAACAATACCCCTCATCATTCTCTTAGCAGTGTGGGACAGTGGACACAACCACCACAAAAAAAAAATATATATATATATATAATTGGATTCCAGGTCAGGGACCCGAAGTTCTAATCGCCACCCAGACCCAGTGAACTGCTTTTGGGTCTCTAGGTACTGGCAAAAACCCTAATCTTGTGAGTCACTCCTTTCAGGTCTTCCTTTGTCAAATGAAGGAGTCAAACTAGATACTCTCTATGGCTGCTTCTGGCTCTAAATCTATGGCACTACAGTGCCTTTGCCTATACTATCTTATGAAAGCTCCATGGCCTCTTCCCACCTCTTGCCAACTAGTCAAGAAATCATCTCTTCCTTCTCTGAACTTTAATAGAACTTTGGGCCTTGCATGCATTGTTGTACTTCTCTCTGTTTTTTTTTTTCCATTTTTGATCATGGCTTATAAGTCACATCTCAGTGTAACGCATGGTACAGTACAACTTCAAAGACTACATGGATTTGATTCTATCTTGGCAGTGACAAAAATGTTAAATATCTTTGGCACATCTATCCAGAGTTCCCTCTGGGAAATTTCAAAATATAATTTGTATTTTGGTCTTCACAGATAGGAGTAAAAATTTCTTCCAGGCCCCTGCAAACACTCTGAGATATATCAAGTCATAGAACAGATTTTACTTTACCCCACAGAAAATGAAAAAATAACAACAAACCAACCACACAAAGAATGACATAAAGAACACACAGGAACCATCAGCAATACCTAAAACTCTCTTTTTTTCTGATGATTTCTATCTTCCCCAACCCTGACGGCCCATTCCCACCCCCACCAGATTCAGAATGTCCCTTAAAAAAAAAAAACTAGGAAGCACACTAACCTTTTGTACTGAAAAAGAAAATGTATTCAGGATTGTAATGGAACAATCTTTTGATATTCTGGTATATATCAGAGACATGACCAGGTCTGGGAATCATAATCTGTTGCCATTCCACCTCTCCCTCTGCTTTGCAAACCCAAACCCCAAGAAAACGTATAAACAAATGCATTATCTTTGAGACTTTATTTAAGCTCAGTCACTCCAGACACCTCTTGTCCTCATTCTTCCAGTCTAAATGATTGTACAAATAGTTAAGTAGTTTTTTCTAGCCTCTTCCTTTTCTTTAGTTGACTGGGATCTTTTCAGTTTAATAGCGATGAAAAAGAGAGACCAAGAAAGGTATTTATTTACCTCTTTTAGCAGTTCCTTTATATCTACTGCCTAGCAAACTTTAGAGAAATAATAAAATGCAAATGGCTCTTCAAATCTGCCAGCCACCTCCTCACCTGCTCTCTGGCAGCAATTCTGAAAAATTTAAGCACTCCTTTCAATGGTCATCTTGCTATCACTGCCCTTTGGGTTAAAGACCTGTCCTCTTCAATGGAACCCTTAAATTTCCAGGCTGAAAAAACCAGAATTATTAAAATAACAATTATGATTATAAGTTGCGTAGAAAGGGAATTTTTTTTTCTTTTACTGATAAAAACATACTCAGAACATGGGAAGAATTATTCATGTTATTTATAAAAGCTCTTCATAATCTCAAGTACAGATTTACTGAAATCAATTGACAAACTTTTTAAACAACTTTCCCTGCTTGTGTCACCTCATCCATGAAACCTTCCTCAATTTCCCCAGTTCTAAAGGGTCTCTCTCTCTCTCTCTCTCTCTCTCTCTCTCTCTCTCTCTCTCTCTCCTCCAATTTTTCATCTTTCTTAGGTGACCTCTCCTATTTACTTGCCAGGATGGCAAAAAAGCCTTCAGTTCATATCATGTGGGGATCAGTTGAAAGAACTTGAAGAAGAGAAGATTCAGCAGCACAGAACAGCTATCTTGAATTATTTGAAGTACTGTTTTGTGGACAAGGGCTTGAACTTGCTATTTGGTATCAAAGGAAAGCATCAGGACCAATGGATGGCAGTTACATCTACAAGGCAAAACTAAGAAAAATATGTGAAAGTGGCAGAGAGGTAAAGCTAGACTTGATGTTAAGAAAAATTTACTAATGATCAGAGTTGTTCAAAGGTACCCTCTCTCCCTCCCTCCCCCTATGCTGTTGTTGTTCAGCCATTTTAAGTTGTGTCCAATACTTCTTGACAACTTTGATACTTTCTTGGAAAAGGTACTGGAGTGGTTTGCCATTTCCTTCTCCAGCCTATTTTACAGATGAGGAAACTGAGGAAAGCAGGGTCAAGTGGCTTGCCCAGAGTCATTTAACTAATAAATGTATGGGGCCAAATTTGAACTCAGAAAGCTGCGTTTTCATATGGAGATTGGATGAATACATATCAAGAAGGATGTACAAGGAATTTCTTCAGCAGATTGAAACCTGTAAGAGACCTTATAGCTCATATAGAGCATCTGCTTCATTTTATAGATGTGGGAATGAAGGTTAAGAGATAACTCACTCAATATCACAAAGTGATCAAGCTGTGGTGAGAACCCAAGGCTCTTGACTCTAAATCTATGGTCTTTCTACCACACCAAACTGCTTCCCAGATAGAGATTGTATTAGATAATCTCTGAGATCTTTTCTAAGTTTGAGATTTTATAGTTAGATGATTAGCTGATCTCTAAGGACCTTTCCATGTCTGAAATACTATGACTCTACCTCTGATTAGTTTTTAACATTTGTTTAAACAGATTTTTCCCAACCACCCCCTTTTATATAGCTTAATCATAAAAAT
>JAJPUD010015320.1:0-25313 GCA_023553655.1 Myrmecobius fasciatus
TGTATTTGTCATATAATTTATCCTATTTAGCATGTATTAAATTACCTGTCATCTAGGGGTGGGGGGTGGGGGGAAAGAGGGGAAAAGCTTGGGAAAAAAAGTTTTTGCAAAGGTCAATATTGAAAGGTCACTCATATGTTTTGTAAATAAAAAGCTTTATAAAAAAATAAATAAAAAAAAATTAAAAAAATAGATAATCTACTTACATAGACACTTTACTGTATTTAACGCTGGTATCAAAAATCAGATTCATTCATTGGGAAAGAATAAAATTAAAGGGTAAATAGTAATCCAAACAATAATACCAAGCTTTGCTGACATGATATTATATTTAGAAAATAAATTTTAATTTTCTGGTTATAAGATTATATGAAATTGAGTGAAAAGAATGCCTTTTGTTATTGAATAATATTTTAGTACATTTTGATACATATGTACATATGTGTTGTATATATGTGGGTATTGTAATGTCTAAGACAGAGAGAGTTTTCACCTCTACAACTAGCAAATTATTATATTGCAAATAATATAAACTTAATAGATGTTTACTAAATTGAATTTAATTCATCCTTTAAAAAGTCAGAAAATGCATTTTTTCCCAAATATTTCATCTATTCATCTGCTAAAATTCTCCTGGCTAGAGAATCTGAGTTTTGGAAGGAATCGTTTGGTAATAATACTCAAAAGCATAACTAGGTGTATTTATTACATAATACAAACCTTTTTCTTTCTTAACTGACTAGTAAAATTTTTATTTTATAGTGTCAAAGTGGTGGGGGAGTTTGGGAGGGTTGTGAAGGCATAGTGATTAAGATGATTAGAAAAATAAATTATTTTCACTGAGAAAAATTCATATAGTATAACTTGTTGAAGTAGATATTAGGGATGGCCATTTGAAAATAATGTTAGGATAGCATAATGGATAAGAAAAAGAATTAGAGGGGAAAGCATATGGCAATTGTCATAATGAGGCTCAGATTAGATATTTTTATTCCTGATATAACATAGGAATAGTCAGAAATCATCTCCTAAGATATTTATTCAAGATAAATTTTATTTTTCCATTTTCTTTTTTTTTCTTTATTAAAGCTTTTTTCTTTGCAAAATATATGTATGGGTAATTCTTCAACATCGACCCTTACAAAGCTTTCCGTTTCAAATTTTGCCCCCTAGTCCCCAACCCTCCCCTACATGGCAGGAAATCCACTACATATTAATTATGTTAAAATACTTGACAAAGCAAATATATGTATGTATATATATATATATATATATATATACACACATCTTATTGTGCAAGAAAAATTGTAGCTACAAGATAAAAATCTGAGAAAGGAAACACAATGCAAGCAAACATTAATAGAGAGCATGAAAATGTTATGTTGTGGTCCACATTTCATATCCCTCTTTCTGGGTGTATATGGCTTTCTTCACTGCACAATTGGAACTGATTTGAAACATTTAATTGTTGAAGAGAGCCATGTCCATCAGAATTGATCATCATATAGTTCAAGATAACTTTATAAGCCCCTCTCCAAACTGAATCTACCCCATAAGTTTATTAGGAGTAATATTGAAAATATTAACATGTGCATTTTCACTGGACTATAGTGTATGGGCTTGGCCACTATAAGGAAGATATGATAAGTGTAGAGTTAATTTAGGAAAAAAAATGATGCAGCATATCTACTTTGAAGTGGGAAACTTGAAAAAAATATTTTATAATATGTATTCTTTGGAAGATGTGGTGAATTTAAGATGAATTCATCCTTGTTTCCTAAATTTCAAAATTAGATTGAGAATCCAAGTACAATTTGAGGGAGGTAAACTGAGGACAAACTACTTCATACAATAATGGAATTTGCTGTCCCATGAGATAGCAACAGTAAAAAATGAAAATGTATTCAAAGAGTATTTGGGGGAAAATGAAAGGCAGACCCACAAATAGCTAGTAGAAGAAACTATGATTTACCTGACTTTTATGACTGAGATCACAGAGAGTTGCCCCATACTTCAAGGAATGGCCTTTTGGTCTATTATTGCATTGTTGCCATTCTTGGCAACAGAATCCTGTTCTCAATAAACTATTTATTTAACGCAATATAACAAAGTCTTTATTTTTGTCTATTGCTGGAATCTGTCTTACAGTAATAGGGGCATGGTTTGACTATATCCATCTGTGCATATGATTGATATACCTATTATTTATAGTGTGTGTGTGTGTGTGTGTGTGTGTATGCGTGTTTGTTTATGCAGAAGTAGGAAAGCCCAAGAAATAGGGTAATATACAAAGATCAAACACTGGCCAGAAAGAATATCCTCAGAAGCAGAAAAAGCACTTGTCTTCTAAACAGCCTGGTATTTCTTAACACAATTTATTGGAAAACATTATCATAGTTACACAGAGGCAGAACCTAAGAATCATGGGATCATAGACCTAGAACATCACCAATTGCATAAACAGGGAGAAAGCAATCATATATTCTATGAAGTAGAGGTAAAGATGGAAGATATTTCAAGAATGATAGGAAATTCTCAAGAAAAAATATTCCAAGCATGAAAGAAAACAAGGCACAAAACAAACAAACAAGGAGACAAGAGATAGCATTGCATGTAGGAAGAGTAAGATTAGTAGAGATAAAACATGTGCATGCTTGTGTATTTTCTCAAGGGCTTAAATCACTATACAAAGAAGTTGGTATTTGATTTTAGAGGTAACGGGAAGCCAAATGAGTTTGTTGAGTATGTGGGGTAGAAAAGGAAAAGGATTATAAGATTCCTGCACTTTAGGAAAATCATTTTCAAGAAGAAATTTGAGGTGAAGAGAAAAATTAGGAGGCCATTATAGTCAAGGAGAAACACATGTTGTTTTAAAGTTTAGAAAATACTTTATGTAAATTATTTTTTATTCCTTACATGAACTCTGTGGAGTAAAATATTTTATAGCTGAGGAAACTGAGATCCAAAAGGGACTAAGTGACTTGCCAATTGGTCACAGAGCTAGTAAGTATCTGAGGCAAGGTTTGAATTAAAATAGTAACTATCTGATTGGGCAGAGATGTAGAGATGCAAGAAAGATATTGTAGAGGTAGAAATAAGATTTACAAATGACTTTATAAAGTTAAAATGAAGAGTCAAAGGTAAAATGAATGTTACAAATCTAGGTAATTAGAAGGCTGGTAAGGACTCATCCGTAATAGGAACGTTAAGAAAAGATAACATGATTTTGAAGGAAGATGACCATATAAAATTTCATGTCCTTTCTGATTACCTATTTAAAAGTTTTTCATTAGGTAATAGAACATGAATTCAGGAGAGATTCTAGCTACTAGATAGATCTGGGAGTCAAACAAAATTGAATCCATGCAGAATGAGGAGAGTATAAAGGAAAAAAAAAGAGGAGATTCAGATTGGGAGACAATAGATAAGTATTAAGGAGAAAAAAAGGCTGAAAAAGCATGGTGAATCAAGATAGAAAGCCAAGAGAGAAGAGGATCAAAGCCCACAGAGAAAAGATTTTTTCAGGAAGAAAATATTATTAGTAAGATGACAAGAAGAATGACAGTAGAGAAAAGACCATTAGACAGCATTTAAGAAATTATCAGTAACTTTGGATAAAGTAGATTCACTTCAATTATGAGAGCAAAAAGTAGATTATTGTGGGTTTAGGGAAAAAATGAGAGAAAAAGAATGGAGGAATTAATTTTAGATAGATTTTTTTTCAATGAGTTAGCTCACAAGGAGAGAAAAATATAAGGGTGATAATTAAATGTGATCATATGATTTCAAAGATAATTCCAAAAGTTAAACTCTTTCCATTGACACTCTAGAAAATAGAAATGTACTTTATGAGTAGTGGAACTCTAAGTGACCTAATTTATTCTAGCTTTTTGAGTTATTAAACCTTTCATAAAACTCTCTCTCTTTTTTTCTCTTTTTCCCCCTCCCCTTCTCTCTCTCTCTTTCTGTCTCTATATGTGTGTATGTATTGTGTGGGCACACGTGAATGCATGTCTTTCTCTGTGTCTGTATTGGAATCATAAGTATCATAAGTCCAATGTCCAGCACAAAACTTGTTGATATAAATCATCTCTACTCAAATTTTCCCTATGAAAAGAAACATAATGATTAAGTAGGAAAATATTCTAAGATAGATGTGCAATTGATTTAACTCCAATTCATAAATTCTCTACACTTTTATTAATAATGTTTAGACTTCATTGTTTCTTTATATTCATGAGTCCTATGAAGCAAAATTGAAGCAGAGAATAGGTATGTATAAAATGTTGACAGGTATCTTAATGTATAGGTTATCAATCACTCTGCTCTCTCTATAATCATTTGGTTGAATTCAGTAAGTTCATATTTAATAATGACGGCACTGTGGGAAACAAGAGAAATATAAAACTGTGAAACTATCTTCATGGAATTTACCATTTCATTCAGAAGGTAAGGCACAAAAAAGTTAATGGAATGACACTGTTAACTGCAGACAATAAAGTTGTAAGTATTCTTTGGAAACAATATGTCTTAGTATGGTCAGGTCAAGCTCATGGAGGAACTGGGACTTGAATGGTCTTTGAGACATGAAAAGAGAATAAATCAGGAGCATTTCATAAGGGAGGAATAAATGATAAAATCATAATAAGCAGAATCTCAAAAGGTGGAAATTGATCAGCAAAGAGACAAGAATGAATGGAGTACTCACATTTGTAAATAATGAAAGTTAATTACTATTGGATAGATGTAATAATAATTTGCAATCATGTAAAGACTTATGGTAGTATTGCAAAGTATTTTATATGTGCTTTCTTATTTGTTTAATACTCACAAAAACTATAAAGAAGTTGTTATTATCCTGATTTTATGGGTGAAGAAATTGAAATTAAGAGGTTAAGTGGCATGACCAGGTTCACTAAGTACAGAGGCACTAAGGAGCTGAGTGATGATTTAAACCCAAGTCTTATGGATTGCAAATTCAGTGCTCTATCCATTAATCCTATCTCTCACCTCCCAATGAAATGATGAAAGAATGGAAACTAAGGGACAAATAATCAGACAAGAAAGATCATAGCATTTTGTTTTGCAACTCTCACTTTCACTTATGTAATAATGTAGGTTTATAATTTTTTTTATTTGTTGTCATTTTGCTTCTATTCTACAACTCTGTGAGGGCAGGGACCTATGATTTACTTGAACTTTGTACATTTCTCAGGGCCTCACATATGGAAAATGCTTAATAAATCATGACTACTTTGGATTACTCTACCTTTAAGGTATCTCTCTTTTTGTTTGCCACAGGGATGATTAGAGGAGGTAGTATCAAGTATGTTTAATGAGGAGATTTTATGCAATATATGTGTATGTATATGTATTATATATATAATGCAAATATATGTGAAAGATCCATTTAAGGGCTAATATTCATCAAATCTGTTAAGCTTCTTAATGATAAATCCATTAATATAAACAGTAACATTTAGCAGTTCTGTCAAAAGTGCTAATTATTACTGAAAGTTTGGACTTAAAATTCTAAAGAAGCTTCTTTAAATGATGCTTGAAATTTTTTCTAAACCATAAAATCTTTCCAAAGTATTAAAATATTCTTGAAAAATTCACCCCAAGTGTATATATCACTTATTGTATCTCAAAAGATATCTGTAAAGAGCTGAATTTAAATGAAAATTATATCATCCTAAAACAAAATAATTAATGCCATATTTAGATAATCTTTTGGTTTCTTAAAATAGATATTTACAACAACTGTAAGGTGGATACATTTTAATAAGATATTAATTCTTAATAGAAATTCTTGCAAAATCAAGATATTTTAAGTTATTCTATTGTTTATTACTTGTTTGAAGATTTATTTTGAATTATGAATCTTACTTTTATGCAATCTAGAAGATAGATTAATTCTTAGACTTAGAGCAATAGAAGGGGAGGGAGAGGGAGCGGATATTTATTTAATACTTACCCTACAAACAAAAAGAGATCAAGACAAGCTATGATCTTAAGGCACATCTATCTGATTGGGAGATAAAGAGTAAAGATCAGAATGGAGTCAGAATTATCTGAAAATTATCTGAAAATGGCCAGAAAGTAATATGAAAGCCTTGATCTAGGCAAGAAAGCCCATTTGTTAGATCCCAAGGTAGATCCCAAGCTGTTATTCATGCTTTGATGAGGAAAACTTAAAGATGAAGGTAAGAGTGAAGACAATGTGATATAAGTATAACCAGAAAGCAGATATAATTTTATTATTTGAATATTAATATATTGAATATAGGAGCCATGTGATATTTTGGATAGAAATTTAGCCTCAGAACTAAAAGTTCTGTCTATGACGTGGGGTGACCCTGGGCAAGTCACTTACCTTCCCAGTGACCTAGGATATCAATTATATAAGACTGAAGAAGAGGTGATATGCACTAGATAGACAACCTCTTATCCCTTAGATAGGAAAATGGGAATCTCCAGAACCAATGAAATAAAAAATCTATATCTCTATTTTGTATAAAATAGAAGAATAGCATCAAGTAGTTGCATACCCATGTATGTATGCAAGCACACACAAATATACACATTTACACATACCCATAGAAATACAAGTACATACACACACACACACACACCTTTCCAATAGTATCAGAAGAAGATTAGAATAAACTATTCTAAGTTTATAGATATTTTCATCTTAGACTATTTCCCAAAGGGAATTATCCTGAGATCAGTGTTAAAATATACTCTTAAGAGAACAAAACTATGTCTCCTGACTAAATTGCCACCCCAGGAAAGAAAAAAAAACTTCATAAAATAATTTGCAACTGCTCTATTCTTTGTGTAGCATATAATTATATCAAGTTCTAAAAGAACCACCTACGGCAGGTGAAAATTAGCCTCTTAAATAAAAAATGCCCCTAGTTCTATAAGTAGATCTTATTTTTAACCTCACAATGTTCTGCAATTAAAACATGACGAGACAATTGAATGACTGGCAAGTTAAAGAATTGATAACATTTCAGACAACATTGAAATTTCCTAGTCAAATCATAGTCGAGCATTTTAAAAATAATCTACACATCATTTAGAGAAGCTAGGAACTGAATTTGAAGAGAATTTTAAATGAAACTTGTAGAGTGACTCCAGAATGAAGTATCTTTAGGATATTCCATTCTATAAGAATTCTGTCCTAGGGAAAATGCATCACATTTGCATAAAATACATTTCCTTGGTACTCCAATATTCTTAACATTCCAGGTATAGTAATGTATAAAAATTGGCTATTGTTTATCCAATAAGTAAAATTTCTTCATGAACATGAAAGTTATCTGAAATGAGCAGAGAAATAAATTGATAGTAGCAGATGCTAGAATGGATTCAGCTGCCAACAGCATCCTCTCTCCATATGGACTTTTTAAGGAAAGGAGAGCAAAGGAATTTAAAATGGAGGACAGTAAGAATGTTGATTTGATCCTCTCTATTCATACTGTCACCCATATAATTCAAGTTTTCATTATCCTTTAACTGAATTGTTTCAATAGCTCATTAAGTAGCCTTCCTACCACACTCATTTCCTCTATAATCCATTCTTCTTACAGATACCAAGGAAGTTTTCCTACAGAACTAGAATAGCCATGCTACTCTATCAAAAACCCTTCACTATTTGCCTATAATAAGAAATGCAAATATATCAATCTAACATGTAAAGTTACCTAACTTACCTGTGTAGCCTTATTTCAAAACATTATTTCTCAAAGATTCTACATTCCAGACAAATTTGCCCCAATCTTAACCACAATCCAATTGCTGTGCATACACCCAAACTGTTCCCCATACTTGAAGTCCATTTCTTTATTTTACTTTTTAACTAGTATGTTTGCCTTTCTTTAGCACTTAGCATAATTATAGTTCCTTTCCCATAGTGAATTTTTTACATGTCCCTTGGTTGATAGATGATTAAATTGGAGGATGGTTTTCCACTCTACATTTATAGAAAGAAAATTCTGGCTGAGAGTTCCTTATACTGATGAAATGTTATGCTAGAAGAATAACAGTAAAATCTTACTTTGCAATCATAAACAGTGTGAGGACATATCTACATATTTGCCCTTACCTTTGTACTGTTCTTCATTTTTAATGATTGACTTGGAAGGAAAAGTATATGTGTCAGATTTGGAAATGATACAAATATGAGACCATACATATAACATATGTTTGTGTCTGGTGAATATCAGAAACCAAAAAAAGGCTCTAAAATACTAGAATAAGTTGAACTTAATAAAGATAAAATATAATGATTACAAATGTTAAATTGTATTTCCCAAGTTGAAAACTTAAAAAAAAGTTTGCATAAAAAAAAAGATTCAGGACATTTCAATAGATACAAATTTCAATATGATTTAGTGCCTGAACTTTAGTCAATCTTACACTATATTACTAAGTATCTTGTTCTGAATGAGGAAGATACTGGTTCAGATACCTGACGCTGTGATCAGATAAAAATTGTAGGGTATTGTGTTTATAGTCTGTTATTATTGTTTAACGAGTCCATTGACAAACACAGGGATTATTCATTGGCCTGCACTCTTAATGATAAGGGGAAAAGAGATTATAATATATAATGATTATTGGAAGGAAATGAGGGAGTTTCACTTATAGAAGAAAAAGAAAAAGGGATATAACAGTCTCCAAGTATATGAAGAGTTGCCATGTGGTGGGAGGTGTGGGGAGGGGGAAAGAGAGGAGACAGAGAAGCATTTAAAAGCAGTCTTCTTGCCTCAGAGTGGAATAGGGAACAACATATGGAAGTTTCAAAGAAGCATAAGTTAGCTAGATATGTGGGAAAGACTTCCCCAAACTTAAGGCTAGCTATCTAAAAGTATAATCTGGAGATAGTAAATTTCACATCACTAAAAGCAAAGATAATAATCACAGTTCTTCATTTAGAATCATATACTTCAGATGCCCCTAAATTCCAAAGTGAAACAGTACATTGCCATTGCCCAGTTGCGTCAAAATCAAAAAAATGCATTTGGAAAATAATGCGTATTCTGGTTGTGAATATAATCACATACCAAAACAGAAGAAAGGAGGGGGCATGTTAAGTATGATATAGTGGACTTTTAAATACCAGTATAATTCCAATGAGGTTCTACAATCCAAAAGACTTCTTGCACACTTATTTTCCTGACCTAATTCATGAGGGCATAGAAGTGGATAAGAGAGGAAGGCTAGTTAAGTAGCAACATAGATCTTCTTATCTAAAATGAAAGTGTATTTGATTATGTAACCAGATAATTTTTATGATGATTCACACCCTTCATCTACAACTTGACCCTACTTTCATGATTGATAGATAACAACTCCTGTTCTGGGCTTCTGTCTCCACCTGGTGGTCAATACTGGAGACTCTGATATAAAATCTCAAGACTTCAGCTCTTATGCTATTTGGTAGAGACTGTCTATGAAGTGTTTCTCCTACTTCTTTTTATTAACCAATGGAAACATAGAAGTAACTGTTGACAATTCTTTGTTTATTGGTATAGAAGCATCCTTTATAACTTCCTTACATTTTCCTCTTTCATTTCTATTTATTATCTTTGTGAATAAAAAACTATAGTTGAATTTTTAAAGTTATTGTTAGTGACACATTGGAATCAAAGAAGATAGAAATCTATTTTGAATAACAAATTCAAAGTGTTTACCTATAATGCTCTTAAAATTCCACAGAAAATAGAATGAGTAAACATTTCAAGAAAATTATATGCAAACTATAACTATTTCAATGAAGTAAACAAAAAGAACTTATTAAGCATTTTGGGTAAAACATTGTACAAAGTGTCGTAAATACAAAAACAAGAGAAAAACTTTCTACTTCTTATATTCCATTCAACACAAATAAAGAACAGCAAAATTCTGATTAAATATAATGGGTAATATTCATACTCTTTATTAAAAATCAAAAGAGCATGTTTTCTTTCTTTTATGAAATGGTAATTAAAGAACTTTAAGGTTGCATATATCATCTATGGTAAAAATCCATGTACTTTGAATTACCTGGACATATGGTCTGTGGTTTGTGTGAGGAGGACTATTTAAGTCTATAAGTTCTTAAAACAAGATTTATGGAGTTAAAAAAAAAAACTGCCACAAGTTTTCTGTAGAATCTCTAAGTCTTTAACTATCTTCTTCAAGAATCTTCATTTGATTCTATAAATGTAGAACTAACCATCTCACTCCTGTACTCAAAGAAGGGTTTCCTATTGCCTTATAGATGTGTGTGTGTGTGTGTGTGTGTATACACACACACACACACATATATGTATATATATTTATATATATGTATGTGTGTATGCTCACACACATAACACATGTATATATGCACACATACATAATATTAATAATACATACACACAAACACATACATGCATATATATGTATGTTTATGTATCTTTTAGCATTTAAAGTCCCTCACAAAATGGTCCTAACCAATCTTTCCTCTTGCTTACCCAGGATAGGGACCCTAGTATTATCCTCAACTCCTCACTTTCTCTGACCTACCATATTCAGTCTATTGCAATTGCCTACTAGTTGTTCTCCTTGCCTAATATGTCAATACACTGGTCTATCCTCTACTGAACTGTCAAATTAATCTTCCTTTCCAAAGGGCAAATCTAGCCATGTTATCTTTCTCCCTTAACACATATTCAATAAACTCAAATGACATTCTGTCACCCCTCAAGGTAAAGTATAAAATTCTCTGGTCTTTCATAACCTGGACCCCTCCAACATTTCCAGTCTTCTTATATCTACTCCCCACCCTATCCTGCAATCCAATAACACTTCCACGTTGCTTTTTCTCAAACAAAACACTCTATCTCTACATATTAGGCATTACCACTGATGGTCCATTGACAAAAAGTTGGGTTTCTCTTTATTTCAAAACCAAAAATAAATAGTGCCTCATTATCACATGGTAGCAATCCTAGGATCTTGAAGCCTGTGCCAATAGTAGATGCTTCCCAAATCCAAAGAGGGGTCAATTCTTTAGTACTGGAAAATCTGAGGGGATGTGGGTGGGGAGATTTGTCCATGGTAATAGACTGCATGATTAATAACTAAGGATCAGCCTTTCTAAATTTAAAAAAAAAAGATTTAGTTTAGTTGCAGTATAATGAGTATTTTAATCTCTTCAACACTCAAATCCCATTTAAGCATAGAATTCCATCAAATGACATTAAAAAGTTTTCATTATTTGGTTCAAACTAGCATTTTCAGACAGATTTTACCTTCATTCATTTCTACATTCTCTCATTTAACAAGCTTTATATTCTAAATGAACTGATCTATTGCTGCTTCCTGAATTCAACATTGCCTTTATACAGATTTGTCTTCAATTTCAATAATGCACTCCCTTGTTGCGTTTTGTTTTAGATTTCTTCAAGGCTCAACTCAATTAACCAATCAAGAAATATTCATTGTCATTCCTATGTTCCAGCCACTTTTCTGGGATTTGGGGAAATAAATGTCAAAATGAAACCAGTCCTACTTTCAAGGAGTTTTGTTGTTATATCCTACAAGAACTTTTTTCTTTTCCTCTGAGTTATTTGTAGTATTTTCCGTCTCCAAACTACCTAATAATTAATTACTTTTTACATATTATAAAATCTGGTAAAATGTAAGCTCCTTCAGGAAAGCGGTTCATTTCTTTTTTTGCAACTTCATCAATTAGTATAGTTCCTTGTGGTACCCAGCTTAGACCACTATTTCTAGAAATGAATTTACATTAAAATAGAACAGGTGCCAGTGGAGAAAGTAATATATGGTAAGACTGCTTTCAGCGTTCAACAGAAAAGAGATCAGCTGTTCATCTATAATTTATAATCTTAGAGTTGCCTTGGGACCAAGTTATGTTAAGTGACTTTTCCATGGTCATACCGTATACTAGAGACAGGATTTTAATGTTGGTCTCTAAGATTCCAATCCTGTCTCTGTATCTAGTTATCTAATGTGATATCAGTGCTTCTTGACAGAAATCCCTTAATACAAAGCTACCATCACAAATGTATATTATATTTCATCATATTATATTATATACCACTATATTATATATTATACTTCCATATTACCAATGAAAATATATAGATTACCATCATTAATAAAATAAAAAATTTAAATAATCATGAAATTGCTTGGTAGACATTACATTATTATCAAGGAGATAATTTCTACTCAGAATTGTATGATGTTTTTAATTTTAAACAACAGTGAAATATATTACACTGATCACTGGGTAGCAGATTTAGGAGTATGGTGAAAGACCAAATAAGCAATATTTATTTAAGGGAAGGGTAAGCTATTAAATCATTAATTCCCCCTATTTATATCTCACACAGTTACTGGATAGATGAAAGAATAATGCTAGCCAGTCTGAGGACACTGAATTTTAAACTTCGGTGATACAGAAGAGAAAATAATAGTATAATAAAAGAAATATACCTGCATTATCTTTTTAGGAACATAACCATTATTTTTATTATTTTTTCATAGCTCAATGTACATAATAACATCAAAAATGCTATAGGTATCCTAATTTTCTATGAATAATACAACTAAAATTCTATCAAATAAAAATGCTTAGAATTTTCACTATTATTTTAGCATAGTGAACAATGAAATTACTGTAAATGTTTAAAAGTAGGAAGAGCAAAATGTTCTTGTAAGTGTAGTAGAACCACATTATATAACTAAATGCAAACTTCACTTGATTATTTAACTTTCCCCCCCCCCAGTCTTGATCTTTAAATTACTGGTAATTCAGTTTAAAAAAATTGCATAATGTAACATTGGCAATAAAATCAAAATATAAGAACAAAAAGGGCAGGGACTATTCCACCCACAAGTTTGATACATGTAGCCAAGTTTCTCCCTTTCTTATTCTGAAACCATAGCAACAGGTGAAAAATAAACACGGCTTAATTTCTAAACTTAGATAATAACACACAAGGAAAAAAGAAGACATCAACTAAAGTAAAGATCGCTTTGTCCAAATAACATTGAGACATCTTGTTCCAAACTTTGGTTCTATGGCAGGAAATAAACGAGCTACTTAACTAAAGAACAGGAAAAACAAGACTTATAAAGAATGGGAAAATATCCTTGTACCAGTTTGCTGCACATGTCTTCATGTTCAAATAAGAAATACAGCAAAGTTGCATGTACAGTAGTATACATCAGTGTGGAAGAGTAGGAAGTTCAGGAATTACATATATCAGTTATATCTCTGGACCCTATTACCTTTTCAATAATAACTACTGAATAATAAGAGGGAAATCATAGGATGTAAATTTTACTTCTTTTATTGATTCATGATTTTTGTCTTCTATAAATGTGATTATTCCTATTTTGTTATTTGTTTTGATTGACTTTACACAAGGGGATTATAGTACTTTGAACAAAGGTAATTAGTTGCTTTCTTGTAGCATTCAATGACACTTAAATAAATGCAATTACAAAGGTTCATGATGTTAGTGTGAAGGCCCTTCTTATTTGTAAAGTGAAGCTTCTGGCTTTATTTAATTGCTGAACTTCCATAGGAAATCCCTTTGGGTATTAGTCAAACCTTATGGAATTGCTTTCATTTTGGCGTTTTTTAAGTGTCAAACAGAGACAGAGAAACTGACAAAGACAGAAAAAAGAGAGACAGAGACAGAGGAGAGAAAAAAAAATTATACAATATGGTCCTATTGCACGTGTCTAAACGTTTATCCCAATAGAAAGTTCTTGTTCAAAAATGACATTTAAATTTTGGCAGTTTTAGTTCTATGCAACATTTTTTAACCACAATAAATTTCCTTAATTAGAAGAATCCTACATTGGATCATGCAGAAATGAATAAGAAATGCATAAACTGCAAAAAGACAACCAAAGATATAGCAATAAGGACAAGATTAGGTCATAATGGCTCATTTGCTTAGTGAGTCCTTTTAGGATGTAAAAAGGTCAAGAAAAGGATGAAGAGATAAAGGGAAAAGGGTATTTCTAATGGGATTAGGGCAAGGGCATTTGTTTCCATATTTTTCTCAGAACTGTAATTTTCTTCCAATTTGACCCTGTCCAAGCATGTTAAAAAAAAAAAAAAAAAACAGGCATTTGGACAATTAATGAACTATAAATAACTGAAAAACTGGGACACTCAGAGAAACAGTTTATGTAGCACTATTCAATCAGAAAGATCCTAAAGTACTTTCCTACATTAATGTAGAAGAAAAAAATATACAGGACAAATTAGAGTTCTTATATATTTAACTGCTTGAAATAACAATATTTAACTATTTGCTGAACAAATGGAAAAATGTTGAATCCATGTGAAATTAATAGAGATTATGAAAAATGAAATTTAAACTTATGAACCGCCATGGGTAGATCTACCCATGGCGGTTCATAAATTTAAACTTCATTATATAAACTTCACATATATGTGTATATATGCATATATGTATGTATGTATGTATGTGTGTTTGTGTATTGCTTTACTCTACAAGCTATGTGATGACAATTAATTTTCTAGGTTATTCATAATGTAAATTATTGAAACAGGACTCTAAATTTATTCTTTTGTATATATAAGACAACTGACATCACCACAAAGTACTGGTGTATCAATATAACTATAAAGACAAGGAATTACTTAACATGAAGAAATGGAAATTGTGTGTGAATTGAAAAGAATGTGTTATCTAAGTAGACCAATTGAAAGCACCTACTGAACTTGCATTACTTATTCCTAGAATGATCTAGTCAACAGTCAGTAAATATATATTAAATGCCTACTATGTATGAAAAAAAGTGCATGGTACCACAAATACAAAAAGAAGTAAATGACAGGCTTCATCCTTGAGGTGTTCACAATCTAATGGGGAAGATAAATCAACAAATGTGTTCAGTAAGCTATACATACACTAGAATTAAGAGGGGTTGAGAAAGGCTATCTGTAGAAGATAAGATTTTAGTTGGGATTTGAATGAAGTCAAGGAAGTCAAAAGGAAGAGATGAAGAGAGGGGACATTCTAGGCAGGTGACAAGTCAAAGAACATGCCTGGGACAAAAAGATGAAGCTTCTTGTTTATAGAACAGCAAGAATGCTAATATCACTAAAGTACATTCTAAACACAACTCAGCCACTTTGTTTTAACTGTTCTTTTCTCTCCCAACATTTTATAATTATCCCAATTGATTTTTTAAATATGTATATCACTCCCAAATTATTATCTCCTGACTCCAGTTTAAGTCAAAAATTGGCTATACTTACTTTACTCTGGGGGGAAAATGATAAATCCCCTTTCTTGACTGTAGTTCTTGGCTAATACAGGAAAATATAGAGAATTGAATTCTTCAATGAAATACAATCTGTCTCTCTGTCTCTCTGTCTCTCTCTCTCTCTGTCTCTCTCTCTCTCTCTCTCTGTCTCTGTCTCTGTCTCTCTGTCTGTCTCTGTCTCTGTCTCTGTCTCTGTCTCTGTCTCTGTCTCTGTCTCTGTCTCTGTCTCTGTCTCTCTCTCTCTCTCTCTCTCTCTCTCTCTCTCTCTCTCTCTTTCCCTCTGGTGTACCCTCCCTTTCTCTGTGTTATACTCAAGAAGCAATAAAACTAACAGTTTTGAAAAGGTCATTCCCACATTAATGACTAAATGCTATATTTCTATATTCAGAAAACAGTATTATAGCTTGGAGGAGGGTAGCTTCCATGAATTTGGGTATATAGAGTTTTTAAGTATTCATTGGAAAAATGAGTAGTCTGTTTAGTTTTAAACACAATAATAATTGATTTGCTACAAGCAATGATACCAGAAATACAAATTGTTTATAAATTATATATATATATACATACATATATATATATGTATATATAGATATATACAAAGTTTGTTTCTGGAGTGTATTTTCCCAGTTTCTTCTGTCATTCTGGCTAAAAAATCCTAACATTTTGAACATATTCTTTAGTCCATTGTTGTTTCTGTTTTGTTTTTTCCTGACTCTGAGAAGTCTGTATTTACATTCTTTTGGAGTGGAGATCAATTACCCCAAACAGCTGTTCTTTTGCTAAAACAAATAATTAAAAAGAAATACAAAAACTTCGAAATTATTTTTTTAAATTATCTTTTCTTTATTTGGTCTAACAACTGGTAGCTCATCTGATTATTGTTTGCTTGTTTGTTCCCAAAGCCAGAGTTACATAGAAATGGAAAGCTAATCATCTATTGAAAACAAGTTTTCAACATGAATCACATAAGCATAACGATGCAACAGATACAGCTTTTAACAAATCCAAGAGAGTTATTTCATCACAATAGCTGATAATCCAAAAGTTATATGTGTTCTTTTGGTTTTGGGAACACTTTATGAGTTTTTTGTGAAATATTTCTATTTATGTTTTGCTTAGGTGAACATGAAAATTGGTTTTTGGGTCCCTGAGGATGTACCAATTGAGTTGGGGAGTGCTTTCTAAGCATGCACAGAGTAAACTTAAGACAAGTTTAAAATTTTAAAATTGGCACATATATTGATGCCTCATAATCTTGAAAGCATGTAAAAAACAGTGTGTCTAATTTTAAACTATCCTTTTAGTCAAGAAGGTATCACATTCATTTGGCATTGAAGATTCACAAAGTTTAGTGTTCTAATAATTTCATAATACCTTCCATTTCAAAATTTTAAGACATTGTTAATTATAAAAAGAAAAACTATATACCTCTAAAAATTCTGAAATTCTAAAAAAACAATCCCCCTAGCTTTTCAAGCAGCAATTCATTATATATATTTTTAAGTGTTTACAATTCTCTTACTTTTAAAGATATTATTTTAAAGATATTCAAACTTTTAAGGATTTTATTTCTTATTTTTATTTTATGCAATAAAACAAGTATTTCTCTAAGAGTATATAATGAAAATGATAATTGCATAAAAAACTGTAAGTTGGAGCCAAGATGATGGAGTAAGTCAGGAAACTGCTTGAGCTCTCTCAGTTTCCCTCAAAAACTATATGAAATTAAGCATCTGAAGAGAGTCTGACAGAATGAGAGTACTCTTCAGCTCATGATAGATTGAAAAAAGTTCAAGAAAGGTCAGCGTCACTGGAATGAGAAGGGTATTCAGGCAAATCAGACTGATTCTGGGAAAGCAAATAAGAAAGTCTTAAACATAGAAAATCAGCAACTAAGACCCTCACTCCTGGCTCACTAAAGGAGCAGATCAGGAGTCTCCAGTCCTATCTCAGAAGGCAAACTACACCCTCCTTATACCCCAGTAACAGAACTTGATCACAAATGTAAAAAAAGAGATAATAACAAAAGAAAAGGAAATAAAATGAGTACGAAACAGAAAAGAATTTTGACTATAGAAAGCTACTATGGTGATAGGGCAAACCAAAACACAAACATGACACAAAATTTCAGATAAAGACATATATCCACAGAAGAAATCCCATAGAGTGATACAAATTGCTCTCAAGCCCAAAGAAGCTTCTTGGAAGTGCTCTTAAAAGATTTTAAGAAGCCAAAGAGAGATAGAAGAAAAAATGAGAAAGGAAATAAAAGGTATGCATGAGAGAGTCAACAGTTTGGGAAAGGAAATAAAAAAATTATCTGAAAAAAAACAACTCCTTAAATAGTAGAATTAACTAAATGGAAAAAAAATATACAAAAAGCTAAATAAAGAAAATAACATCAAAAATTGGAACAGGGCAAATGGAAACTAATGAATTTATGAAATAGCTAGAATCATTCAAACAGACTAAACCATTTTTTTAGAAAGAAAAAAATGGAAGAAAATGTGAAACACCTCAATGGAAAAACAGCCATCCTGGAAAATAGATCCAAAAGAGACAATTTTAAATTATTTGCCTGCCTGAAGGCCATGACCAAAACAAAAGCCTGGATAGCATTCTGTAAGCGATTATTAAGAAAAATTGCCCTAATAGTCTAGAAACAGAGAGGGAAATACTCATTGAAAGAATCCATCAATAATCTCTAAAAAGAGACCCTCAAGGAAAACCCTAAGGAACTTGGTTGCTAAATTCCAAAAGTAAAATGTCAAGTAAATAATAATGCAAGCTGCCAGACAAAAACAATTGAAATGTCAAGGAGAAATAGTCAGGATTACCCAGGATCTGGCAGCTTCCATAATAAAGGATTCAAGGATCTGAAATACCATACTCCAGAATGCAATCAGCCTGGACTTACAATCAAGAATTAGTTACCCATTGACATTCAGCATCATCTTTCAGGGTAGGTTATGGAGTTTCAGTGAAGTAAGAGATTTTCAATCAATTCTTTTCAAAAGAACCAAAACTAAACAGAAATTTTAATCTACACCACAGGATGCAAGAGAAGCACAGAAAGGTAAATATAGGAAAATATATATTATTTAAAGGTTTAAACCATTTATATTCCAATATGGGAAAACAATATCTGTAACTCTTGAGAACCATTTCTATGACTGAAGCAGATAGAAGAAAGGAATACATGGACTGAGGGTGTGATTGTGAATGGATGCTGATATGATGTTATCAAAGAAAAAGATTAACAGGTGGAAAAAAGATCTGTTCTGGAAAAAGGGGAAAGGGGAGGTATAATGGAACAATTAATTCTCATGAAGAGGTGCAAAAGACCTATTAAAATGGCAGGGAAAAAGGAGGGGAATGAGCATTGTCAGAAGCTTGATCTAATCAATTTGGGCTCTAAAAGGGAATAACTTAATCATTCAATCAGGTATAGAAATTTATCTAACCTTATAAAGAAGTAGGAGGAGAAAAAGGAAAGAAAAGGGGGAAAAAAGGATGGAAGGGAGACCGAAACACTCAGGAAAAAGGTAAGAGAATGGAGAGGATAATAAGAGATAAGGTAGTGGGTGGGGTGGGGAAAACACATGACTAAGAACTGGGTGGAAAGAGAGAAGAAAACTATATACAGGGGAGAAAATTGGATGCAGGGAACTACAGAGCTGGTAATCATAAGTGAATGTGAATGGGATGAACTCTTCTATAAAACGGAATTGAATAGCAGAGTGGATTAAAAAAACAAAATCCTAAAAAAAATTCAAGAAAACCTATGTCTACTATGTTACAAGTAATTTTTTTCCCTTCCCTTCCCACTTCCAATGCACTCGAAATGGCTACCATTGGATACAAATGGGAATATATATATATATATATATATATATATATATATATATATATATACACACACACACACACACAGAGCAATTTATTCACTCAGTCATTCTTAAAGCAATATTGCTGTTACTGTACAGAATGTTCTCTTAGTTCTGTTCATTTCACTCTTCATTATTTCATGCATATCTTTCTATATTTTTTTCTAAAATCATTGAGTCCATCAGTCTAACAGCACAGCTGTATTCTATCACAATCCTATACCTCAGTTTATTCAGCCATTTTCCAATTGATGAGCATCCCTGAATTTTCTAGTTATTTGCAATCACAAAGAGAGCTACCATAAACATTTTAGAACATATAGGTTATTTTCCCTTTTCCATAAGTATCTTTGGAAAATATTAAATACTGATGTTGTTTGGTTAAAAATTATAGATAATTCCTTGGGCATAATTTCAGACTGATTTCCCAAATGATTGGATCAAATCACAATTCTGTCAATAATGATTTAGTGATCCAATTTTTCTACATGCCCTCCAATATTTGCTATCTTCCCTTTCTATCATTTTAGTCCTTCTGGTAGGTGTCAATTGATATTTCTCTAATTGATATCTAATTGATAAATGATTTAGAATACCTTTTAATACAAATTGTTGTGATTTCTTCATTAGAAAATTGCTAGTCTAAGATGACAGGAAAAGATAATGATGAGTGTGGGAGGAGATTTGGGGAAACGGATATTGCTAGTGGAGTTCTGAACTGAGTCAACCATACTGGAGAGCAGTTTGGAACGATGCCCAAAAGACTATCAAAATGTGCATGCCCTTTGATTCAACAGTGTTTCTACTGGGCTTATATCCCAAAGAGATTATAAAGGAGAGAAAGGGTCCCACATGTGCAAAAATGTTTGTGACAGCCCTTTTTTTAGTGGCAAGAAAACAGAAACCAAGTGGATGTCCATAACTTGGAGAATGGCTGAGTAAGTTATGGTATATGAATGTTATGGAATATTTTTATTCTATAAGAAATGACCAGCAGGATGATTTTAGAGAGTCCTCGAGAGACTTGCATGAACTGATGCTACATGAAATGAGCAGAGCCATGAGATCATTGTATACTACAATAAGAATATTATACAAAGATCAATTTTGATGGATATTGTTCTTTTCAACAATGAGATGATTGTGGCTAGTTCTAATGATTTTGAGATGAAGAGAACCATCTATACCCAGAGACAGGACAGTAGGAACTGAGTATAGATCTCTTTTTGTTTGAATGCACTTTGTTTTTTTTTTATTTTTCTCCATTTTCATCTAATTTTTATTGTGCAGCAAGATCATTGTGTGTATATATGTATATATACATATATTGGATTTAACACATTTTTAAAATTTTTAAATGTTAAAATTTTTAAAATCACATATTTGATTGCTTACTATCTAAGTGAAGGGAGGGAAAATTTGGAACACAAGGTTTTGCAGGGATCAATGTTGAAAAATTATCTATGCATATGTTTTGAAAATAAAAAGCTGTAATGAAAATGAAAATATTAAAATTGATTAATTATTTTTTTTAAAAAAAAGAAAATTGCCTCTTTATAAGCCTTGACCATTTATCAGTTTGAGAATTATTGATATTCTTATCATTTCCTTTGTTCTTTAACAGATGATTTAAGTGACAGTGCATAGAGTACTAGGCCTGGAATCAGTAAAAGTTATCTTCCTGAATTCAAATCTGGCTTTAGACACTGTGTCACTTTGAACAAGTCACTTAAATCTGTTTGCTCCAGTTTCCTCATCTATATATAAGATGAAGAAGGAAATGACAAAGCACTCCAGTTTCTTCCAGAAATGCAGTCAGAAGTCACCAGAATTAACTGAACAACCACCACAAAAATTAATTTTAAAATCTTTGTTTAACTGATTGTCAAATATAATGATTTCCATGCTTTCAACACTCCAGCTTTTCATTTTACTTCTGAAAATATTCCTGATGCTATTAGACCAGAGGAAAGTACAATAAGATGGTCTCCCTCATCATGATTACTGTTTTTTTTTAAATAATGAAATCTAATAGCACCACATTAGGTTTTTGTTTTGTTATTATTGCTATTTATTTGTCGGGATTTTGTTGTTATTTGTTTTTCCACTGGACCAACAAACTTCTGGGATTAAAACTTATTTTATTCTTAAGTCTTAAAGAATAGATTATTTTAAATTTGGTCTTAAATGCCCAACCATGAATTTTCATACATACAACACAAAAAGAGGATACTGATGAAAATTCTGAATTTTTATTTCGTACTAATTTTGTCAATTGATTATGATGCATTCTTCATGCTACTTTCAAAAGTGTCCTGCTTGTCTTGGTTTCCCTCTGTACTTCTTTTTATTCTCTTGTATATTTAAGTTTTTTTTTTTCTTTTTTATGTCATTTAAAATTATCCCCAAATTTATTTTATTAAAAAAAACAATGAGAAAAAAGAAAAACAGAAAAGGAATACAAAACAAAATGAAACAAAATTAAAGGAACATTGTTATGTGCCCAGCAGAATGTTAGGGGGGATTCGAAATATATAACAACAAATATCAGTTCAAGAAAGAATATGCATGTATATATATATATAATGTATTATATACATTATATGATATATTTATATATAATACAATTAAATATAAATATCATTTATATATTGCATATAGTTTACATATATATAAATATATAATTTAATTATATATAATAATATATATTAGAAGAAATTATATTCATGAGTGATCATTCTTTGTTTCCTTATAAATTGCTCTTTTATTCTTTTTTATTTTATTGTTTCCCTTCTTTCTCTTCCCCACCACCTCCAAACAGTCTATAATTAGGAAATTATATATTTATATGTATACATATATAGATATATTCACACACATACACACACACACGCACACACACACATACCCACACATCTTTCCTATCCTTGCTGACCTATTGCTTTAATTCTGTTTCTAACTTGCCTTGTTATTACTTAACCTCACTCCACCCATAGATCCCTCCCTTGTCTTTTTCTCTCACCCTTTGCTTCTCTTTCTGCTTATCCCTCCCTCCTTATTTCCTTATAGATTTTGGAGGTTGCTTTACCCTTCATAGTGTATATGTAGTGTTGCCTATTTAATCCATTCCTGCTGTAAGTAGGTTTTCAGAACTATTAACCCTTGTCCCTCCTCTAAATCCTATGTATCTTTTCTTCCTCTGTACCTCATCTGTATGGCAAAATTACTATTTTTACCTTAGCTATGCCCCAATATTTTTTTTGACTTGTTGTATTGTTGATGTCAATTTTAAACATATGATATAAATGTAAAATATAACAAACAATTTGTCCATATAAAGTTCCTTGAAACTGATCTTTGATATTGGTTCTTATATATTAAAATTTCTATTAAATTCAGGTTTAGTTGATAATGTTGAAAATCTGCAAGTTCATTGAATATTCATTTTTTCTCTTTCAATATTACAGATAATTTTGCTGGATATATTTTTCACTGCAAGCCTAGTTCTTTTGATTGTTAGTAAATATGATTTCAGGATCTGTCTTTTATTGTGAGTGCTGATAAGTCCTGTATAATTCTAATTGTATGTCCAGCATATTTTAATTGCTTTTTTCCCTTGTTTCTTGCACAATGTTTTCTTTGACCTAGGAGCTTCAAAATTTGGCAATGATTTTCTTTTGTATTTTCCACAGAGAATCTCACTGAGGTTGTGATTTTTTTATATCTACTTTCCCCTCATGTTTTATCACTCCAGGACAATTTTCTTGAATTATTTCAGGCAGTCCAATTATTCTTATATTTTCTTTTGTTGATCTATTCTCCCAATCTGTCATTTCTCTTATTAGATGTTTCATGTTCTGTTCTATTTCCTCATTATCTTAATCTGCATTGTTATTTCTTTGTTTCTCATAGCTTCACTGATTTCACCTTGCCCAATACTAATTTTCAAAGAATTATTTTTGTCTGTGAAACTATCTTTTCCAGTTGGTTAGTTTTTTTCATTATCTTCTTATTTTTCTTGGGTTTTTATTTTGTTTGTTTTTCCTCACTGTCTGTCATATGATTTTTACATTCTTTTTCAGTTCTTCTATAAATTCTCTCTGTGCATAGAGCCATTTCACATTACTCTTTGGGGTAGAACCTTTTTCCCATCACTGTCCTTCTCTGAATATGAACTCCCATCTTCCCTGTTCCAGCAAAATGTTTCAATAGTAGTATTCTTTCTTTTTTGCTAATTCATTTTTTTTAAATAAGAGGCATTAGTGTAGGTACCTCTAATTCTGGGGTGGGGAACATGGTGTCTCTGGCTTGATTTCAGCTTTCCCTTCTGATCAAGAATCCCAAAACTAGAGTTCCATCTTCCAGTAAGTGCCAGCATCCATAGTATCTCTGTATTCACTTGCTGCTGGTTTGTTCTCGCCCAGGGCCATATCTCAACAGGACATCTGGGCCCAGTATTACTAATCAGCCAAGGTTCTCTCTGTCTTCCTGGATTCAGACCCAGATTACATAAACAGTCTTGGAGGTGAAAGTTTCTGTAGTTCCTGCTAAGGCTCCAGTCACACTCAGCTCACCTCAAACTTGATGTTTGTGTGTAGAGCTAATCTAGAGATGTTTGCATTTCACACAGGTTAATCCCAGCTCTGGATCATTCTTCAGATGTTCTCTGGTCTTTATTCAGATCTTCTTAGGTTGTACCCTAAGTCTTCTTGATTATTCATGAGTCTATATTTTCCTTGAGGTACAAATTAATTCTGTTTGTGGAGGAAATTCAGAGAGATTGAAATTTACCAACCTACTCCTCCATATCCCCAGAATTCTCCTGTATATTTAAATTTTTAAAATATTTTTATTTTCCCCAGTTGCATGTAAAATATTTTTTACATTTACATTTAAAGTTTTGAGTTCCAAATTCTTTTTCTTTCTTCTCACCTCTATCCTCTTTATGAAGACATATGTGAAGTTATGCAAAACATTTACAGAAAAGCCAAGTTGTGAAAGAAAACATAGATCTACTCCCATGCCCCCCCAAAAAAATTCAAGAAAAAATTTATTTTAATCCAATTTATTTTATTTGAGGAAACAGTATTGTAGAAAAGAAAAACAGAAAAGCAATAGAAAACATAAGGTAACAAAAAGGGGAATGTTGTCATAAGGCCTGCAGAACATCAGGGAGGATTCAAAATATATAACAACAAATACCAATTTAAGAAAGTATATATATCTTATATATATATATATATATGTGCATATATATATATATATATATATTAGAACAAATTATATATTCATGTGTCCATCTTTTTTTTACTTCCTTGTAAATAATTTTATTGTTCTCTGCAGTGCATTTAGGGAACCATTTCACTTTACTCTTTGGGGGAGAAACTGTTTTTACTAAAGTGTCCTCTGAAGATGAACCCTGGTCTTCTCTTTTCCCATAATACATTTCAATGATGGAGTTATTTATTCTTTGTGCTGATTTATTATTTTTAATAAGAGGTATTAGTATAAGCATCTCTAATCATGACGAGGGGGGATGGTGCCTCAAGCTTCCCTTCATCTCTCCACTCTGACCAGGAACCCCAAACCAAGACCTCCACCTTCCCACAAGTGCTCACAGTCAGCAGTGCTCCTACCCTACTGCTTCTACACTCACCAGGTGCTGGTGCCTTCTTGCCCACGGTCCAATTTCAGCAGTATAACTGGGCCTGGAGTTCCCAGTCAGTTAAGGTTCACTCTGTCTGCCTAGATTCAAACTCCCAATGGACAAAAAGTCCAAAAGGTATAATAAGTCTCTTTTGTTCCTACTGAGAATATAGTCATACCCATTTAGCCTGAGGGGTTCTTACTAGGTGTTTCTGGGATCTAATCTGGAGGCGTTTGCACTTCAAACAGGTTAATCCTGGCCCAGGATTTTTCTTCAGATCTTCTTGGGTTATATATACCCCAATCCTGCCCTAGGTCTTTTGATTTTCATGAGTTTATGTTTGCCATAAAATGCGAATTTGTTCTATTTGTGGGAGAAGTTGGGAGAGATTAAAATTTATCAACCTACACCTCCATCTTCCCAGGATTTTCCCTGACAAAAAAAGTTTTTTTTTTTTT
>JAJPUD010015320.1:25413-37798 GCA_023553655.1 Myrmecobius fasciatus
TTTTTTTTTTTTTTTTTTTTTTTTTTTTTTTTTTTTTTTTTTTTTTTAAAGGGTATGCCACAATCTGTTTTCAGACACAATCAGTTTTTTCTCTGGGCATCTTTAAAGTATTAATGGATCATTGTATTGCTGAAAATACCAAAGTCATTCACAGCTCATCATCCCACAATATTGCTGTTCCTTTGTACATAGTACATGTCATTTTGCTTTAGTTCATGGAGATTTTTCCAGGTATTTTGAGAGAATCTTGTTTAACATTTTCCATAGAACAATAATATTCCAATATAATCACATGCCACAATTGATTCAGCCTTTCCTCAATTGTTGGGCATCCCCTTAATTTTCAGGTCTTTGCTTTGAATATTTTTGTGCATATAGGTTGCTTTATATATATATATATATATATATATATATATATATATATATATATATGAATTCATGTCTACTAGTGCTATTTGTTGGGTCAAAGGATATGCATGATTTTAGAGTCTTTTGAGTATAGTTGATATTTTTGATTATCAATTGGGGAATGGCTCTTTTTTTAAAAAATAAATTTTACTTACTTCCCTATACATTTGAGAAATGAGGTCTTCTTCAGAGAAATTTGCTTCAAAATTCATTTCCCAATTACTATTGTTAGCTGTATACCTCCCAGACCTGTTTATTCTATTTTGACTCTCCTTACTCCCTACCCCTCATCAAAAGTCTCTTGTTATTGATATATATCCTATTTTCTATTAACCTCTTCTCATTACATATTTCTTTCCCTTTCTACTTTCCTGGATGGTAAGATAGATATCCATACACAAATTGAGTATGTTTTTTTCATCTTTGAAGCAATTCTGATGAGAGTAAATTTCACTCACTGCCCCTCCACTTCCCCCTCTTACTTTCCACTGTATTTTTTTTCCTTTTTTGGCAGATAATTTATGCAATTCCACCTCTCCCTTTTCCATTCTTTCATTACATTCCTCTTTCAGCCATTAAGTTGATATTATCCCTTCATATTCAACTCATACCTATGCCCTCTCTCTGTATCCTTCTAAGTGCCATAATAATGATAAAAGTTCTGAATTACAAGTATCATCCTATCACATAGGAATGCAAACAGATAAAACTCATTAAGTTCCTTATGATATCCCTTTCCTGATTACTTCCATATGCTTCTCCTGAGAACTATATTTGAAAATCAAATTTTCTATTCAGCTTGTGTTTTTTTCATCATGAATGATTAAAAGTCCTCTGTTTCAGTGAACATCCATATTTCCCTTGAGGAATTAGGTTCAGTTTCATAGGCTGGTGATTCTTGGTTCCAATTCTAGCTCCATTGCTCTCCAAAATATCATATTCCAAGCTTTCAGATACTTTAATGTAGAAGCTGCAAAATCTTCTGTTATCATGACTGTAGTTCCATTATGATTTCTTTCTGGATGATTACAATATTTTCTTAAGTTGGGAGTTAATGAATTTGGTGATAATATTCCTGGGAGTTTTCATTGTGGTATCTCTTTCAGGAGATGATCTGTGGTTTCTTTCAATATCATTTTTATCCTCTGATCCTAGAACAATAGAATAGTTTTTCTTGATAATTTTGTAATGATGATTTTGAAGCTCTTTCATGATCATGATCATGATCAGATCATGGTTTTCAGGTAGGCAAATATTTTAAAACTATCTTTTCTGGATCTACTTCCCAAGTCAGTTTTTTTTTAATTTTCTCTAATGAGATTTTTCATTCTTTTCCTTTTGTTTTATTGTTTCTTGATTTCTCATAAAGTCATTATCTAAATTCTAATTTTCAATGAATTATTTTCCTCAGTGAGCTTTTGTACCTTTTTTTCCCCATTTGACCAATTTTGCTTTTTAAGGTATTCTTCTCATTAGCTGTTTGTATTTCCTTTTGTACCATTCTCATTTTTCCTCCCAATTTTTCCTTTACCTTTCTTGTTTAATTTTCAAAATCTCTGAAACAAATTCTTATTTCTGGAGGCTTTGGATATAGGAACTTTGTCTTTTCACTTCTTCTGTGTATTTTGTTCTTCCTTATCATCATAATTACTTTCTATGGTCAGAATCTTTTTCTGTTTTCTTCTCTTTTCCCTAGTCTATTATTTGATTTTTAACTCTTGCTTAAAGTAGGACTCCATTTCAGGGTGGAGAGTGCACTATTCCAAGCTATTTTAGAAGTCCTTCAGAGATTCTTTTCAGAGACATGACCATAAGCATTCTTTTCTGCCCTAGAACTGTGAGGAGTATCCCAGCTTCACTGTGGCTATAAGCTCACTGTATTAAAGCAACAGAATCCTTTCTCAGTGCCAGCAAAAAACTTCAAATGAGCAGAGCCTCCTGAAGCTCCCACTTCCATCACTTCCCACACCTACTCCTTGTTTGCTCATTTCCCAAAACTCTCTCACTGTACTGACTCACCTTTCCTGATGATCTTCTAAGGCATCTTTGTTGTGTCTAGGCTGAGAGGTGTGGAAACCTCCAGTACTCCTGAAGATTCAGAGATCCAACACTTTTTCTTGCTTTTCACACACTGGGATTGAAACTAGGGCTATGCTGGCATGAGCTATAGTAGGATTGTGTCCTAGATTCCTAACCTGGTACCACAGACTTTGAATGATGGCCTTCTAATTGTTTTAGGTAAAAAACATTCAATTCAATTTTTTGTGGGTCCTGACACTCAAAAATTTGTTTAGAGTCATTATTTAAAGGGACTTGGAATGTTTTGGGGAGATAGTCTGGTGAGTTCCTGCCTTTGCTCTGCCATTTTGGCTCTGCCTCATTTTTTGTACATAAAAAGTGACAATGCCCTCTTTTTCTACATCACTATTTCTATATCTCATGATCCCTTTCCATAGTAAAAAAAAAAAAAAAACAAATGCACATTGTAGCCATATTAAAAAAAATATGTCTGTTCCTTATGTCTACCACTTCTCTGTCAGAATGTGGGTAACAAGATTTATCATTGGTCTTGTGGTAATAAGTATATGTTTTGTATTATGGCTTTATACTGGTCAGAATTCTTAAGTATTTCACAAAGTTGTTTTCCCTTATAATATTGTTGCGTTTTTGCATATTGTTTTCCTATTTCCATTTACTTTATGATGTTTCAGTCATATAATCCAGGATGTTTTGGAATTATTTTCTTCATTTCTTACTGTATGATAATAATCCATTATATTCACAAAGTACAGTTAAACTCTTTAACAATTGTCTAAGAAAATATAAGGCAACTCTTTAGATTCTAGTTGTTTTGTTTTTCTCTCTGCCAATCACCATTTAATTCTGCTTCAGGAGCAGCCAGGAAATGTTTTCAGTTTTTCTTCATTTATTTTTCAGTCATATCTGAACCTTTGTGACCCCATTTGGAATTTTGTGGCAAAGAAACTGGAGTAGCTTGCCATTTCATTTTCTAGCTCATTTCACAAATGAAAAATTGAGGTAATCAGGATTAAATGACTTGTTCAGGATAACACAGTAAGTGTCAGAGGCCAAATTTGAACTCAGGAAGTTGAATCTTCCTGACTTAGGGTTCAGCAGTCTATCTATTTAGTCATTTATCTGCCCAGTAAAAGTTGCTTACGTACCTCGTATGAGTTAAGGACTATGTTAAGCACAGTGGCTACAAAGAAAGTCAAAAGACTATCTATTTTTGAGGACATCACAATCTAAGGAGGAGACAAGATGCAATGTACAAACAGGCTGTTAGAGATGAATTGAAAATCATCAACAGAGAGAAGTCACTAGTATTAAAAGAGATAGATAAAGTCTTTCTGGAGAAGATAGAATTTTAGTTGGGTTGTGAAGGAATCTAAGCAACTAGGACACAGGCATGCAAAGAGCCAGTGAATGTTTGTGTTTTTTTTTTGTTTTTGTTTTTGTTTTTTTATCTATAACTGCTCCCTCCTTGATACTCCCTATTTCCCTTCCTCACTCCTATATATTTCTCTGTTGAGTCTAAAGTATTTCAAAATTCAAATTGTGTCTTTGTTAAACTCTTCTTTATCCTTTTCAAAGTAAATCTAATACTCACCTCTGTCTCTTTCTCCATATTTATATACTATTCTCAGCATCTCAGTTTTGGGAAATAATTTCTTTCTTTCCTCTTCTCTATACTATTGAATTCTTCCTTTTCCCTCCTTTGCTTTTCAATTCTTCAAACCAAAATAGAACTAAGGTTTTCACCCCCTATTAGTTCTCTCAATCATCTTTGAAGATATTTACATTCTGAGGGACATTTCTTTGTTCTCTCCATATTTGAATGTTATAATAATTATCATACATCATAATACAGGTCCTTCCAACTATTTCATTGGATAAAAGTCTTTTGAATATTTCTCTGGACTCCTGTTTGTGTTTCAAAATCTATATTCAGCTCTGGTCTTTTCATCAGAAATACTTTAAAGTCCTCTGTTTCATTAAACATTAGTTATTTTCCTTACATTCACTTTTACCAAGAAAATTTTCTTGATTACAAATGTGTATGTAAACGTGTGTATTTAAATAACATTGTATTCCAAGATCTACTCTTTTTTGGATAAGATGCTAAGGCTTATGTGATCCTTCATTGATACCTGAATCTTCTGTTATGGAATGGGTGTAGTATTTTTTCCTTCTGACATGAGAACTTTAAATTTTGATGATGTCATTGCTGAGACCTTTCTTTTGGGGTTTCTATTGAGGAAGTGAATAGTAGATTCTTTAAATCTTTTCTTTGTCCTCTATTTCTAATAGATCTGAATAATTTTCTCTTTGTTATTAAAATATAGACGGATGTTCAATTTATCCTAAGTTTTCTCTCCTGGAATTTTTTTTCAGTTCAGTTGCATTTAATATCATTATATTATGTTCTGTCCTATTTTTCAATCTTTAGATTGCATTTTATTATTTCTTATTGCCTCATACAGTCATTGAATTCTGTTTGATCTACTCCAGTTTTTAGTTAATTCATTTTATCATTGAGGTTAACTACTATCTCTTCTAAACTACTTATTTTCTTCTAATTATTTCCTCAATAGTTTCTGTTAAAGTTTTATTGCTTGCTCCACTTATTCTGGGTATTCACATAGTTCCATTTGCAATATTTGAATATATGCATGTAGTCCTTATCGAGTAAGGTTTACCTCCATTTTTATAATGTTTATATGCATATGTATGTGCATGTTATTGTATATAACTACATTTATAGTATTTACACACATATATACATATGTTATATATATATATATATTCTTCCCTTTAGCTTCAGTTTTTGAATTACATGTTTGTACAATGGGCAATATGTTTGTTTGTTTGTTTGTTTTTAAGGATACTGGTATACTCTGCCATTTCCTTTTCTTATAGATTAAGGAAAACAGAGTTTAAGTGACTTACTTGCCAAGGGTCACTCAGCTAGCAAATATCTGAGGATGAATTTGAATTTTGGTCTTCCTAATTTCAGGCCTAACTGATAACTCATAATAGTGTTTTAAAATTTGTGCAATACTTTGTATATGGTGTCATCTAATGCTCACAACAGTGCTGTAAAATAGATGCTATTATAATCACTATTTAACATGCAGAAATTGTGTCTGAGAGTTTATATGATGTCCAAGGTGATATATTGTTAGTAATTCAGTCAGAGTTTGAACTCAAGGCTTCCTAATGCTGTCTAGAATTATATAGAGAATTGGGTTATTTCCCTCTGTTTTCACAACCATTTGTAAGTTCTCAATCAAATACACAGATCTCCATGGAAATAGATTTTTATTTATAAGTCTTAGTTGAATGTATTCTACCCTAGTCAAGAATTCATTCTTCCCACACTTTAAGTTTCATCAAGATATCTAAATATTATCTTCAAACAGTTTTTTTTCCTGATCAACTGTTCATGTTTCATATGGTATTAGAGGGAGGATTGTAGTTGAAAACACAATTATAGTTCTGTCAATGTGATCAGTGAAAGTACTATACTTGGTTGGATTATTGTAACTATCCTATGAAGCCTTATTGCTTTATTATGTTTCAGATTATACAAGCATAAATCTTTCTTTTGACTTCTTTTCCCTATGATGTTGAAAATCTGATAATGCTGGAAAGAATAACTTAACAATCATTATCAGTTTATCCTGCCGGAGGGGTGGGGAGTAGGGGGGAAAAATTTGTAACAGAAAGCTTTGTAAGGGTTAATGTTGAGTAATTACCCATACATATGTTTTACAAATAAAAAGTTTTAATAATAAAAAAATAAAATAAAATAAAAAGCAATCATCAGTCAATTATGTCATAGTGCAATGCATTTTATCTGATTCAGTGATGAGAGCAGTTTCTGATGGAAGAAGAGAAATCAAATCTTGACTTTACTGGGTACTTGAGATTAGCAAAGGAGAAGTATCACCAAAGGGGGAAAAGTTACCCAAGAATACAATTTAGAAATGTTGGGAAACTGATTTTATGGCATTATATTTTTTCCAAGAGCTGACCCAACAAAATATATTATTTTGTATTAGTTTTGGCATTTGAATAATAAGTTAATATAATTACTTTTGGAAAGGTTTATCACTTTATTCACACACATGTGTATATATGTGTATATGTGTATGCATATTATATACATAAAATACATAATAAAATAAAATATATAAATATATTAAAATAATATATAATATAAAATATATCTGTATTCACACATATAGGCCTGCATATATGTACATGTGTGTCTTTACACAGAGAGGAAAAAAAGGAGAAAGGGTGTGTATAAGTGTGTCTATGCATATACTTCAAATTTCGTCCAATATTTCTGTTCTTACAGGGATGAATATCAACAAACTTTCTCTTTTCATCTTTCAGTTGTAATTTTTAAGATTAAGATAAAGTTTCCATTGTTCTTTTGAAATATTTGTTCTAGCCACTTCCTATCATGCTGTCATTTAACACCTAATTCTATGCAATGTTATATTGAAAAGAACATTATACAAAGAATGAGTTTCTTACAACAGTCCTGCCATTGATTTGCTTTGTGATGTTCACTTTAAGATATAGGACTTAGACTAAACGATCTTGACTAAGAAACTAGTCAGTTATTTTCACTGTTTTTATGTTATATATGATTTTAAAAAGAAAACAATGAATTATAACTTTAAGAAAATAAAAAAAACTGTTATTCAAAACTATTTTAGTATATAGCATTTTCAAAGCTCTCTCAAAGGGCATTCATTCTTGCTACTACTAGACACAATGATTTTAGTGCCAGTTAGTATCTACCACATCCCTGAGAAATTTTAGGGTACATAATGACAAAAAATATATCATTTGCAAAAATAAAAAAAGCTTGAATATGAGAGCCAGATCAATAGATTTTTTGTATATATTTTTCTTCCCAACAAATCAATAATAATCATGGCTAGAAGTAATATATCGGTTAAATTATCTCTCACCAGTTATCATTATTAAATATCAGTTGTCTGGAATAAAATTAGAATATGGGACCTAAAGAGAACAAAATTTGAGTGAGCTGGTTCATGTAAAAGACCACAACCATTCTCATGGGCATCTGTTATCTATAAAATATATAATCAGTTATGGCACATAGTTTGTTTTAGTACCCCAAGAAGATTTAAATGCCCTAATGGCTATGTTTTCATATTTTACTACAAACTATCAAATAACAAAGAACTAAGTTTTAGTTAAAGAAAAAAAGTTTCTTGAGTACTTTCTGGAAAGCAGAGGTGATATTTAGCTTCAGAATATTGGAAACCAAGTACTTCCGGGAACAAAAGAACATTATTCAACCTTCAAGTCTGAGAAACCTGGTAAATTATTCAAATTTTAACCAATATTTTGAACTTTTTTTTGACCCACTCATTCTTGTACCTCCCTTTGAGTCCTTTCTTGTTCCTCCCACATGCTAGAATGAGAAAATGACCTATAAGTAGGGGCAGCTAGGTGGTGCAGTGGAGAGAGCACCAGTCCTGAAGTCAGGAGGACATGAGTTCAAATCTGTTCTCAGTCACTTAACACGTCCCAATGTGTGATCCTGGGCAAGTCACTTAACCCCAATTGTCTCAGCAAATTATATATATATATATGTTGTTAAAAATAAAGCAAAATTGGGAAATCATCTTTATATTTAATGGTTCTGATAAAGGTCTCATTTCTAAAATATATAGAGAATTGTCTCATATTTGTAAGAATTCAAGCCACTCTTCAATAGATAAATGGTCAAGGCATATGAACAGACAATTTTCAGATAATGAAATTAAAATCATTTCTAATCATATGAAAAGTTGCTCCAAATCACTATTGATCAGAGAAATGCAAATTAAGACAAATCTGAGGTACCACTACACACCTGTCAGATTGGCTAAAATGACAGGAAAAGATAATGATGAATGCTGGAGGAGATGTGGGAAATCTGGGACACTAATACATTGTTAGTGGAACTGTGAACAGATCCAACCATTCTGGAGAGCAATTTGGAGCTATGCTCAAAAAGTTATCAAACTGTGCATACCCTTTGACCCAGCAGTGTTTCTATTGGGCTTCTATCCCAAAGAGATCTTAGAGGAGGGAAAGGGACCCACATGTGCATGAATGTTTGTGGCAGCCTTTTTTGTAGTGGCTAGAAACTGGAAACTGAAGGGATGCCCATCAATTGGAGAGTGGCTGAATAAATTATGACATATGAATGTTATGGAATATTATTGTTCTGTAAGAAATGACGAGCAGGACGATTTCAGAGAGGCCTGGAGGGACTTGCATGAACTGATGCTTAGTGAAACGAGCAGAACCAGGAGATCATCATACATAGCAACAACAGTATTACATGATGATCAATTCTGATGGACATGGCTCTCTGCAACAAAGAATTGTCTCAAACCAGTTCCAATTGTTCACTGAAGAAAACCATATACACCCAGACAGAGGTATATGGAATGTGGACCACACTGTAACATTTTCATGCTCTCTATTGATGTTTGCTTACAGTGTGTTTTCTTTCTCTGATTTTTTTTCTTGTAGATAGGATTTTTCTTGCACAACAACTTGTCAAGTATTTTTATCATTATTAACATGTAATGGACTTCCTGCTATCTAGGGGAGGGTTGGGGACTGGGGGTAAAATTTGTATTGAAAAGCTTTGTAACGATCAAGGCTGAGGAACTACCCATACATATGTTATGCAAATAAAAAGCTTTAATTAAAAAAAGAAATTGATATAAATATGCAAGGGCTATACCAGATCACTTTTATATCAATGCTGAAATTACACAGTTGATTTATAAAAATGTATATACAAATTCCACATATGCACTTGAAAACATGTTGATCAGTAAGGAAATAAACTATTCTATTTATAGAATAGTCTATAAAATGGACTATTATAGATTGAAATCCATTTTAAAGTATAAATAATTGTACATGCTTATTTTGTGTTAGTATTTAAAATTAAATGTATAATAGTTTCTTAAAATGAATTTCAAATAGAACAATTACTTTATCAAAAAAAATAAAATAAAGCAAAATTCTTCATCTTTCCTAAGGTTGGAAATTATCATTTCATTGCCTATGATACTTCTAGTCCCTATGTTATGCTTATCATATTGAGCTTTGCCAAAGTATTTCTAAATACATATTTCCATACTCATTTGGAACTACTTCCTTTTATTTTTGCCCTTTCTATGCAGATTTAAAAGATTCTTAGAGAAAGACTAAACTTAAAGAAAAGAAGGGTATCCCCAATCTCAAAGACTATGTCAACAAATTAAAGGGAAAACTGATAAAGACAAGGAAGGTAATTGTAGGAATAAGATTCTCAAAAAATATTTTAAATAGAATATCTATTATATACACATGTACATGTAAGTATACACACATACATATAAACATACATGTGTACATAAGCATGTAAGCAGTAGCATGAGATAGTGAAGCTTGCTTAGAATCACAAAGCTCTGAAGTTAAATATCTCACTTGTAAATGTATTGACTATATAATTCTGGGTAAATCATTTAATCTTTCTTCAACCAAGGAAACTGTAGGAATTTAATTTGCAAAGCAGTTTCCTATTTGCAATTTTTGAGAGATTTTCTTTATTATGATTTCCTTAACCAAGTAATAGAATCACAAATCAGGACAAAACACACGCACATATATATACACACACACACATTTCAGCATTTAAAAATAATTTTCATTCCTTCAAGTATTTTTCAAGTAGCCACCAAATGAATATATATTGGGGAATGAAGCAACAGCATGTTATAACATAAATACAAAAGAATATGCCTGGGTGATAATCCATATGGAATTTACAATCTAATTACAAAGACAGGGAATATGTTGAACACTTCATAAGCCAAAGTATATATGATTAAATCAAAAACATTATGACTAAACACTTAATATCTTTTTAGAGAAGGAATTATTCTTTTAAATCATGAATTTGATCTTTATACTTCTTTTGTGAAGCATAATAATTTATTACCCTAGATAATAAACCTTGTTTATAGATATTAGGATGTGAAGATATTGACTAACCATTATTTCTTTAGAGAAATTGAAAAAAAGTGACATTCTTACATACTTTCAAGATTCAAACAAATTCTTATTTTATTGTCGTGGCATTTTATATACCATGTTAAAGGCATAATTTTAATAAAGGTCTAATTTAATAGTTTATAATGTTTTAATTTAACATCTGTAGAATACCTTTATGTTTGTAAAGTGCTTTACAAACATTATTGTGTTTCATGCTCACAACTCTATGAGATACATATTATTATTATCATTATTCTCATTTTACATGAGGCATCAGAGGGACATAGAAGTTAAGTGACTTGCATAGGATCACACAGCTAGTTAGAGTCAGAGGCCAGGTTAGAATTCAAGACATTCTTTGTCCTAGTTCAAAAATCTTTATGCAGAACTAAAATAATCTTTTCCATTACACACATTAACTTAAGTTGAAGAGTTAGTGGAGAAATATGTAGTGTTTTAATAAAGTTTTCTGTTTTCAAATTTTATAGTTCATATTCCCATTGTGAATTAATGTTAACAACTATTTGCAATTATTTTTACTTTAAAAATTAGGGAAATGAGAATTAATCATTTAATTACTTCTAAGTCTCTAGGCTCAAATACCATATATCATAATTAAAGGATTAGATTTTATTTTCTTTATATTTTCCAGGTAGCCATTATTATAGCTAATGTGAGATCTTCAAAGTGTTAATAAGAAGTTAAATGGATCGTAATGGAGCTTTAGCACATTCTCAGATCATTTGAAATAGAGTTCCCCAAGTGAGAGAAGCTAATGTCCTGAGGCTGAAAGAAGAAATCATGTAATATTTTTCACCTGAATAGAAATAGCCTGTTTTCATTGGCGGCCTAGACAAAATTGACTGACTCTTTAAAATAACCAGAATGGACAGTTACTAATAGTGTTCAGCGATGTAGTTCTCATTCACCCATAGCATAGGACCAAAACATTAAGCTGAATGCTGGAAAAATCATTTTCCCTTTCCTTTTAGGCCTTATGTTCCAGAGATGTAAACTTGGGGTTTTGGTTTCCCTTGTATTTCCTTTTACGTTCTACATAGAATAAATGAAGAAATTACCTTGGAATAAGAACCATGTTTTTTGTTTTGTTTTGTTTGTTTGTTTGTTTGCTTTTTTTGTTTTGTTTTGTTTTGTTTTGTTTTACAACTAGGAATCCATACATGTTTCTATCAGACCATGAAGTAAAGCCTAAAAAAGGCAGTATCCAAGGATACAAATCCAAGGGAAAATTTTTAGATTTGGAACTTTATCAGACAAAATGTTATTTTAAAACTGAGTTAAGCCTGCAAACCTAAAAGTTTTTCTTTTTGCACTTCTCAGAGAATAAGGTTGTATAGGATAGATTATGTCCTCCAGGTGTTGATAAAAATGGGCATAAATGTTTATATATGTGTTCATGGTATACTTTTGATTTTTTTTTATTAAAAACTCATCTGTTAAATGGATCAGGCATTCTAGGGACCCCTAAAACTGAGGGAATACAATTGTAGTAATGCCATGTAAAAGCAGAGAGTTGTTAAGTGTATAAGAGAATGAACCCTGGATACACAGTGAAATATTATATACCTGAAATACAGGTAGGAAGTGGGAGGGACACAAAAACTCTATTAAAATAACAATACAGTTTTGCTATAATATATAGTTAAATATATATATATATAATACATGTAATTAGGATTTGTTTAAGCACAGTTTAAGTACATAGAATATACTCTTACTTACATGACACTGCATTATTTATTATCTTCTTATAGTTCTTTCATTCATTAGTTTTTTCATAAGAGTATAAACAATGGGGGCAGCTAGGTGGTGCAGTGGATAGAGCACCAGCCCTGAAGTCAGG
>JAJPUD010015321.1:995-12241 GCA_023553655.1 Myrmecobius fasciatus
GGGGGGAAAAATTTGTAACGGAAAGCTATGTAAGGGTTATTGTTGAAGAATTACCCACACATATGTCATGCAAATAAAATAAAATTTAAAAAAAAAAGAAAAAAGAAAATAAAAAAAAGAAAATTTCTTGAAAAAAAAAACAACTATTTATAGTCATATGAAAAGGTGCTCCAAATCACTATTGATCAGAGAAATGCAAATCAAGACAACCCTGAGGTACCCCTACACACCTGTCAGATTGGCTAAAATGACAGGAAAAGTTAATGATGAATGTTGGAGGGGATGTGGGAGGGCTGGGACACTCATGCATTGTTGGTGGAGCTGTGAACAGATACAGCCATTCTGGAGAACAATTTGGAGCTAAGCTCAAA
The DNA here is from genome assembly GCA_023553655.1 of Myrmecobius fasciatus. Lineage (NCBI taxonomy): Eukaryota > Metazoa > Chordata > Mammalia > Dasyuromorphia > Myrmecobiidae > Myrmecobius > Myrmecobius fasciatus. The sequence goes on from JAJPUD010015321.1 coordinate 1,367, forward strand.
AAGTTATCAAACTGTGCATACCCTTTGACCCAGCAGCATTTCTATTGGGCTTATATCCCAAAGAAATCATAAAGGAAGGAAAGGGCCCCACATGTGCAAGAATGTTTGTGGCAGCCCTTTTTGTAGTGGATAGAAACTGGAAATTGAATAGATGCCCTTCAATTGGAGAATGGCTGAATAAATTATGGTATATGAATATTATGGAATATTATTGTTCTGTAAGAAATGACAAACAGGAGGATTTCAGAGAGGCTTGGAAAGACTTACATGAACTGATGCTGAGTGAAATGAGCAGAACCAGGAGATCATTATACACGGCAGCAACAGTACTATATGATGATCAATTCTGATGGACATCCTCTCTTCAACAATGAAGTGCTTCAAACCACCTCCAACTGTTCACTGAAGAAAGCCATATACACCCAGAGAGAGGGATTTGAAATGTGGACCACAACATAACATTCTCATACTCCTTGATTGATGTTTGCTTACATTGTGTTTCTTTTATCTGATATATCTTTTGTGTAGATAAGATTTTTCTTGCACAACAATGATAAGTTTGGAAATATGTATACATATATTCGATTTGCCAATATATTAACATAATTAACATGTAGTGGATATCCTGCCATTTAGGGGAGGGGTGGGGAGTTGGGGGGAAAATTTGTAACAGAAAGCTATGTAAGGGTTATTGTTGAAGAATTACCCACACATATGTTATGCAAATAAAATAAAAAAATTAAAAAATTAAACAAAAAAAAGAAGTACTAGGAAAACTGGAAAGCAGTCTGGTAGAAATTCAACCCCCCAAAATGGCCTAATCTACATAGACTATATGCTAAATACTCAACACAGATATGTGCATGATTAAATATTCAAGGACATACCACAAAAAATGAAAAATGAACAAGATTAGGAAGCTTTCACAACTACAGGTAAAAAGAATTCTTAGTCAAAACACACACACACACATACACACACACATGAAACTAGAAAAATAGGATACTGGAAAAAATGTTTAGATCAAATATCTCTAAGCATTTGATTTCCAAGATCTCAGGAGCTAACTGAAAATAATGCTCTGAGAGAGGTAATCATCAATAAGGATATCAGAGCACCATATTGGGGTAAGAAAGATTATTTTGGCAACTATAAAAGATGGGTTGAATTTCATTTGGTGTACAGAGAAAAAAAGTGGGATGCCTCAGCAAGGACTGATGACAAGAGAACATGAGGAAGGGACCATTTAGGTGGTCAACGAATCAAAGTTGAATGGAAAATGATAGATAGAAAGTGAACCAAAAGCTCTAATTAGGATTGAATTTTGGCAGATTCCTTTTTTTGTATATATACTTACATTTCTTCATTCACGTTTACATTTCAATGACTCCATGATCTCAACAATGTAGTCAAAGCCGTAGCTAATAATTTTTGTAACTAGAACAACTGCTTGTTGGGGGTAAGTACTAGGGAAAACCCATCTTTATTTTTCCCTCAATATTTTATTTTCTAAATACTTGTAAATACAGTTTTCAAAGTTCATTTCTGTAAGATTTTGTGTTCCAATTTTTTTCTCCCTTCTCTCCTTTCCAAGACAGCAGGCAATCTGATATAGTTTATACATGTACAGTCCTTTTAAACATATTTCCATATTTGTCATGTGCAAATCTTACCATCAGGAAAAAACCATGAAAAAGAAAAAGAAAACAAACAAAAAAGTGAAAATACTATGCTTTGATCCACATTCAGTCTCCATAGTTCTCTCTCTGGACATGGATAGCATTTTCCATTATGAATCTATTGGAAATGTCTTGGATCACCACATTGATGAAAAGACCTGTATCTATCATAGTTGATCATTACTTAATCTTGCTGTTACTATGTATAATGCTCTGGTTCTTTTCACTTCACACAGTATCAGGAATATTCAGTTCTCTGGACTTCTTATATATTTTATTCCCCTTCCTGCATTCCATAGTCCAACCTTATTGCTTGTTATTCTATCTCTTTCCATGCTTTTTCACGGAATCACCTGAAATGCAGCCATTTTTACCTCTACCTCATACTTCTTTCAAAATTCAGCTTTAGCACCCCTTCTCTATAAAGTCTTTCAATAGCCTCTATCTTCTAGCACCTTTCCTCCATAAACTATCTTGTATTTATTTTGTATGTATTGTGTTTATAGTTATAAATGTATATAACTGACCCAAATAGAATAGATCTTTGTATTTCTGGACTTTTATTAAGAGGCAAGGAGTGTGAGTTGTGCCTTCCACCTCCCCAAATACTACATTTATTCTTACATGGATGATGTTCTCAATAAGGTAAGTTTGTGCCCAAACCCCCTGTGTTTTATATTTTGTATTTCCTTTCCTAAGTAACTGGATGACTATCATTCCCTTTCTCTCTCTCTCTCTCTCTCTCTCTCTCTCTCTCTCTCTCTCTCTCTCTCTCTCTCTCTTCTCTCTCTCTCTCTCTCTCTCTTCTCTCTCTCTCTCTTTCTCTCTCTCTCTCTCCCCCCAGATAATTGGGATTAAGTGACTTGCTCAAGGTCACACAACTGTCAAGTGTTAAATGTCTGAAGCCAAATTTGAGATCAAGTCCTCCTGACTTCAGGGCTAGTGCTCTATCAACTATGCCATCTAGTTGCCCCATCAGTCTCAAGGTACTGCCTACAAACCTAGGCCTGGAGTTGACTTTTTGGATTGGAGAGATCCAAAAGTCCAATGGTTCCATGAATGATAAGGAAAGTTTTTCCACTGGAAAAGACAGCCACCAAGAAAAAGCTCAAGAGTTGGACAAGCAAAAAATGTAGATAATCCAATAGGAGTGAATTTTAGTGCTCCCAAGCAAGTCTAAGTCTCATTTGGATGCCAATCATGCATTTATTTAAATACATTTCTTCAGATAGATCTAACATTTGTTTGAACTATTTGATTTTCAAAAGTACAAGAATGAGAAATCCATATTCTTCACTTCTATCACCTTAGTAGTAATTTTCCTCTTCCCTGATAACACTTATTGTTTCAATTAAATATGGAGATTTTATATAACATTTCACATTTTAAGAGAAAATAACATTTTTCTGAATTTTATTAATGCAGCACTCTAAGGTGAATAATATTAATTCTTATTTACTTAAAAACTGTCCAATGATAAAGATTTTTTATTTTCATTTTCTTAGATATTTGCCTAAAAGAAAAGCCATTCTTAAGCCATTGATGATTATTATAAAAGCCATTGAGTGACTTATTGTGTGACTTAAGGATCTGATACCCATTCTCTGGGCTCAGATAAGATTTTGCTCTGAAAACTTGAGCTGAATTCCATGATTCCATGATTAGCACCATGCAAGATGCCTTCTTGCATGGTGCTAATGTTACTTTCACGTTGTGAGTCTAGGATTATCTGCTCTGGGACTGAATTGATTTAGAAAAGAAATGCTCTTTTTAAAAATGTCCTCTCTTGGAAACCCAAAGCATTGGTTCCAGCCAGGGCTTGTAATACAATAAAATTGATACAACGATTCATTCTTCTTCATATCTCTGATTTAAGAATCAAACTGCTTTTTCATTTTTCTTTAAGAGTTGGGGAGATGGAGGAAATAGTGCATGATCATTAATAGTCATTCAAAGAATTCTATAGTGGACACGTCAATACCTAGTTAACAAATCACAAAATATAAGGGTTGTAGAACTTTGGGGAATGAAACCTCTAGAAAAGTTCAGTTCATTCAATTGGGAAAATGTTAATTAATATAAGAAATTGTGAAATGAGGCCAAGTATACCTAGATCTTTGAGTCCTCATCAGGAAAGACCAGAATTCACAGGAGGAAACAGGGAGGAAATCACAATTTAATAAAACACAGAAGATATGAGAACAAAAAAAAATCACAGAGGCAGACAAATGATGAAAAAGGCACAGTAGAAGACAACGTGGGAGTCAGATGGAAAGTGGAAATGGGAGGGAAGCTAAAAGGCAGAGAATGTCTCCTATCTATGTTACCTTGGGGTTAGTTCCTTAACATTTCCAAACCATCTTTAAGTTATTGGTAAAACTGGGGCAGCTAGGTGGCACAGTGGATAGAGCATCAGCCCTGAAGTTAGGAGGACCTGAGTTCAAATCTGATCTCAGATACTTAACATTTGCTAGCTGTGTTATCCTGGGCAAGTCACTTAACCCTAATTGCCTCAACAAAAAAAGCAAAAAAAAAAAAAAGTTATTGGTAAAACTTCAAAATTGTCATCTCAAGGTTACCAATACCTTTTGATGTTCTTACTGAGAATGTCTGGCATTTTGGGTTTGCAAATCCTAAGACCCCAGACCTTGAGAGCAGTACCTGAATGGCTTCCCCTGATTTAGCACACATTACCAGAATGTGAATTTTAGTCAATAATTGCAAATTATACTCACTACCTTTAGGATAGTTTGTACATGACTTCCAAGTTCCCCCTTACAATCTTAAATCCTTCTATTGTCCCTTTACACTGGCTCCTTATAAACTTACTTGCTATACCATTAAGTGAGGGTGAGCAGGGGGATGAAAATGAAATACAACTTTAGTACAAAATTCAATAACACAAAGACCCACAAAGGGCAGACTATTAGTTAGGCAGCTGATTTAGTTATCAAACTTATCTTTTCCAAACCATTTGAATGGTCCACATGTACTTATTCCTGGCTTTAAAAGATCTAAAGAATATTCCATAGAGCTCATGTGGTAAATAGACCCTATTTGGAAACTCACTACAAGATACATGTTAAGATTTTAAGTATCATGTTAAAATTTAAATAATCTTTTGGTAAAATGTAGTCTCACAGGATTTAGAACAGTGGCACTAAAACTAGAAAAAGCCCTAGAGATTAAGTGGACATTGAAAGGTTATGGGTTTAGGATTGAAAGAGACCAGAAATATCACCTGGTTTGAGCTCTTCAGTTTACAAATAAAGAAACAGAGGACCAGAGAGATTCTGTTATTTGTCCAGGGTTGCACAAAAATAGTGGCTGTGTTTTACATTGTCATATGAAGTAGCTTGGCCCCTAAAGCATCACAAGAGAAAATTAGTCTATACTGATGAAAAAATATAAGGTTATATTCAAAAAAATTCTGAAAATGAGTTTTAGAAATTGTCAGCACTGTCCTTCAGGTTTGCCAGTGCTTGATTCTTTTAGAAGCAGCTAAGTTAAGAGTAGAAAGAAAGGAAATGAGGGTGCACTTGGATGAGGTGGGGAGAGGGAGTACATGTAGTTGACTCAAATATCCTGTTATTCCTGCACTTTCTTCAGAACTCTGATGAATTTATTCACCTTCTGATCCAGGAAAATTCTCCAAAAACTCTATATGAGAGTTCACTTCTACATCTCATCCTCTTTCCTCTCTCCTTGGTGTGGCCCTAGCACTTTGAGGAAGGGAGAAGGGGGTGGGGAGGGAAGAAGGTAAAGGAAGGGCAGTCAGAGTGCTTGGGTTAGGGAAAGATGTAGAAGGAGAAGAAAAGATGCCTTTCATTTCTGGAATTTCTCCTTCTTTGTCAGACCCTCCTACAAGTATTGGTGACAAATTTTGTCTGGATAAAGAAAAATAAAGAGGGCATAATGCCTTTAATTTTGGAAATAACCATTCAAGTGTATTTCAAATGCATGAAAGCCACAGACAGGAGGGCTTTATTTTTGTTATCTAGAGAACAATGATGAAAAGTGACCTACTGCTAGATAAGAATTGTGTGGTGTGCCCGCCTTGAGATCCCTCACTTACCTCACACTAGAAGATCAGCTTTGCCTTCCTGTTGTGTCCAAAAGGTTCTAATTATGATCACTTTGGAGGATTTGAAGGTTTTACCATCCTTTGGGACACGGTCCCTGGGCCATCCAGAAGGACAAATGCTAATTAAACTGTCTTTGTAAACCAGCATAGAGATTTGTTTTTATTTTCTTCTTTTTCTTCCAAATTAGACCTCAGGATCAGCACCTCCTATGGACATACCCAGGAACCACACCTACTTCTCTGCCAGCAAGTATGACCATGTGCACAGAGTTTTCGATACAGACTTGCCCAAGGGTACTAACCAAATGAATTTCAACAGAACTGCCCCCCAATTTCCCCACCTTCTTCAATGGATGATGAGACACATTGCTCTCTTTTGTTGTGAATGAGATATCAGGTTTTTTTTTCTTTTTAAAAAATAAAGTTGTTAGGAAAGATATGCAACAAATAATCAGGAATCACATGATCATTGATAATGAAAAAAAGAGAGCTATAAAGCTTTAACTCATTCATCCCAAAATTCACTGGACACCATAGAGGGAGGAAGGGAAAGAGAGGGGAGAGAAAGAGAAAGTATGCTTCAATTTGTATTCAAGCACAATCAATTCTTTCTCTGGGTCTGAATAGGATTTTTCATCATAAATCCTGCAGAACAATCATGGATTATTATATTGCTGAGAATACCAAAGTCATTCACAACTGGTCATTCCAGGATATTGCTCTTACTTTGTTTATGGTACATTTCACTTTCCTTGGGTTCATGAAGGACTTCCAGGTTTTTCTGAGATCATCCTGATTACCATTTCCCATAGAAAATAATATTCCATCACAATCATATATCACAGATTATTTAGCCATTCTCCAATGGATGGGCATTCCCTCAATTTCCAATTTTTTCCCCTGAATGTTTTTTTTTACATATAGGTCATTTTCCTTTTTTTGGTCCTCGTTTGGTATTCATGCCTAGTAGTGGTGTTTTTAGGTCAAAGGATATTTATGACTTTATAATTCTTTGGGCACAGTTCATATCTTTTGATGATTTATCAATTGGGGCATAACTCTTATTTTTTGTAAATTTAACTCAGTTCCTTATACATTTGAGAAATGAGACCCTATCAAAGAAACTTGCCCCAAAATTCTTTTTACAATTACTATTGCTAACTGTATTTCCCCAAATTATTCTATTCTCTCTCATTTCACCCTGTCCCTCTTCAAAAGTGTTTTGCTACTAACCACTTTTCCCCAATATGTCTTCTCTTCTATCACCCTCTCCCCTTTTTGAATCCCTTTCCCCTCCTACTTTCTTGCAGGGAAAGATCAATTTCTATTACCCACATTGTGTATGTTGTTTCCTCTTTGAGTCAGTTCTCATGAGAGTAAAGTTCCCTCACTCCCTCTCATTCCCCTTCTTTTCCTAACTTGTAAAATATATTTCTTCCACTTTTCTCTTTCCCATTCTCCCAGGACATTCCTCTATCATTTCTTAATTTTATTTTTTAGGCATTATTTCTTCGCAATCAACTCAAACCTATGCCCTCTATTGATATATACTCCTTCTAACTGCCATAATAATGAAAAAGTGGAACTCTTTTTTGGGGGATGTCTGTAGTACTTTTCTTTGACCTGGAAGCTTTAGATTTGGCTATGGATTTTCCACTTTGGGGTTTCATTCAGGAGGTGACTGGTACAATATTTTTCTTTTCACTTTATCTTCTGTTTCTAATCTATCCAGGAAGTTTTCTTTCAAAGATTCTTTGAAATGATATCTGAGAACAGGAAGTGGTCATGATTTTTTGATAGTATGATGTTTTTTAGATTCTCTTTCCTTGACATGCTTTTCATGTAGGCTTTGAGGCACATTTTTGTCTCTTTGTTTAAAAAATGTTTTATTGTTTACTATCATTTATGCTTTCTGTTCAGTCTATTCTAATTTTCAGGGTTCCGATGTTGTGTAAAAGTTACCATCAGTTGTTTCAGGCTACTAATTTTACTTTCTATTCTTTTGATGTTAGTGGACATTTCCTTTAAAATTACATTTTTGGTATCCAATTCCATTTCTTCTAAGTATTTTTGTGGATATTATAATAATGACCTTCTTTTCTCAGAGGTTCTAGTTGAATTTTTTCTCTTTTTACCTCTTGGATTTCTCTTAGTTAAAGCTATTTCTTCATTATGCTCTGTTTTGTTTTGTTAATTCACATCTCCAAACTTCCATTTTTGCATAAGGATTTTGTGTTTGGCCAGACTCTATTCTCTTATGCACTCTCATAAGCATGAATAAATTATTCTTGGTGCTAGATGTAGTGACTGTAAAAAACCCCAACCTTCATCAAGAATTCCTGGCTTTTGGCTTACTTACTCTTCTAAGATCTTGTACTAGGTAATATTTAACCCTTACTGTCTCATTTTCCTTTCATAATCCTGATCCCAAAATGGAATCCTTTTCTTCCTGTGAACCTGACAGACCCCAACAAAATGTTGTTAATGACAATGATTAGTATGCTTCTTTCAAGGTTCCTGATGCTTTATTTCACAGTTGCTTTTTTATCTTGTCTTTGTTCCTTTGGCTCTTAGGCAGGAATTGTCCAAATGCTGGTATGGCTTTTTCTCCTATTGTGTTGCATCTGAGCCACTTAAGCTCTGAATTGGACCCATGCTGCCTGCTGGATCAAGCACTGACGACCTATACACTGGTGGGTCCTAATTTTTTGTACTGAATTGTGATACCTGTTCCATACTGATCTGGCCCTCTATTTTTCAAAGACTCGAGCATCATCAAAATAATGATACAGATCATCAGATTTCCAGTACCAATTAAAAAGTAAATTCATAATTCAAGCCATTCTCCAATTGATAAATTGTCAAAGTATATGAGCAGACAATTTTCAGACAAAGGAATTGAAACTATTTCTAGTCATATGAAACGGTGCTCCAAATCACTATTGATCAGAGAAATGCAAATTAAGACAACTCTGAGATACCACTACACAACTGTCAGATTGGCTAAGATGACAGGAAAAGATAATGATGAATGTTGGAGGGGATGTGGGAAAACTGGGACACTGATATATTGTTGATGGAACTGTGTATGGATCCAACCATTCTGGAGAGCAATTTGGAACTATGCTCAAAAACTTATCGAACTGTGCATACCCTTTGACACAGCAGTGTTTTTACTGGGCCTATATCCCAAAGAGACCTTAAAGGAAAGAAAGGGAACTACATGTGCAAAAATGCTTGTGGCAGCCCTTTTTGTAGTGGCAAGAAACTGGAAACTGAATGGATGCCCATCAATTGGAGAATGGCTGAATAAATTATGGTATGTGAATGTCATGGAATATTATTGTTCTGTAAGAAACGACCAACAAGATGATTTCAGAGAGGCCTAGAGAGACTTATAGGAACTGATGTTAAGTGAAATGAGCAGAACCAGGAGATCATTATACACAGCAACAACAAGACTACACAATGATCAATTCTGATGGGCATGGTTCTCTTCAAAAATGAGGTGATTCAGGGAGGCACAGCCAAGATGGCGAACTGCAGACATCATTCTCTGTGAGCTCCTTGAATCTTCCCTCAGACCCAGAACAAATTAAGCCTCCAAACTGGTTCTGGAGTGAGGGCTCCATCACACACTTGGAGTACAACACACTTCTATCAAAAATTTACTTTGAAAGAACTCCGGAGAAGGTCAGGTTCACAAGGGGCAAGGGATCGGCTGCTTGCCGCACCAGCACACAGCTGGTGTAGAAGACGGGGTTGGGACAGAGCGGCGGATTTTAGGCAGCCAGGAAGTCCCTGGGAGATACTTGGGCCACTTTGCTCTGCTTGTGGGCAGGTGCTTTGGCAGATCTGCCTTTGGTAAAGGGTGGATTGAAAGCAGCTCAAAGCGTGGTCCTAGTGTGGATCTAGCCCAACCAGCCCCGCACTTGAAGTCAACTCGGTGAACTGCCCCACAGCAAATTGATATGGCTGCCGGTCTGTGCTGGAGTCAGACTTCAAAATCAAAAACATGAGCAAGAAGCAGAAGAGAGCTCTCACCATAGACGGCTTTTATGGAGAGAAAGAGGGCAGACCCCAGATTCTGAGGTTCCTAAAGGGAATGCAACCCCAGAGGAAGCCACAAAGGCGAACATGAGCTGGTCCCCGTTTTACAAGGCTTACCTGGAAGATTGCATAAAGAATCTCAAAAGAGAGCTAGAAGAAGAATGGGGAAATAAATTGAGATCGGTGCAAGAAGGATATAATGCCCTACAACAGAGATATGAAAAAGACACCAAGTCACTGAAAAACAAAATTGGTGATATGGAAAAAATCACCAACTCACTGGAAAACAAAATTGGTGAATTGGAAAAAATCATGAATTCACTGGAAAATAAAAATGGTGAATTGGAAAAAGACAACAATTCACTGAAAAACAAAATTGTTGAATTGGGAAAAGACAACAATTCACTGAAAAATAAAATTGGCAAAATGGAAAAAGAATGCAATGAACCAAAAAATTCAATTGGCCAGTTACAAAAGGAGCTAAAAAACATAACTGAAGGAAATAATACTTTAAAAATTAAAATTGAACAAATAGAAGTGAATGACTCAATAAGACTTCAAAAATCAGTCAAAGAAAAACAAAAAAATGAAAAAATAGAAGAAAATATGAAATATCTCCTAGGAAAAACAACTGACTTGGAAAACAGATCCAGGAGAAACAGTCTAAGGATTATTGGACTCCCTGAAAGCCACGATGAAAAAAAGAACCTTGATGCTATCTTCCAGGAAATCATGAAAGAAAATTGCCCTGATGTTTTAGAATCAGAAGGCAAAATTGGCATTGAAAGAATTCACCGATCACCCAAAATTAAAACCCCAAGGAATATTGTGGCCAAATTTCACCAAGGAAAAGATATTGCAAGCAGCTAGAAAGAAACAGTTCAAATACCAAGGAACTGTAATTAGAATTACACAGGATCTGTCAGCTTCCACATTAAAGGATCGAAGGGCCTGGAATCAGATATTCCAAAAGGCAAAAGAACTTGGATTACAGCCAAGAATAACTTATCCAGCTAGAATGAGCATTATCTTCCAGGGAAGAAGATGGTCATTCAATGATAC
>JAJPUD010015321.1:17241-37795 GCA_023553655.1 Myrmecobius fasciatus
GTTTTAATAAAAAATAATAAAAAATATAAAAATAAATAAAAAATAAAGTGACAATCATCAAAAAAAAAAAAAAAATGAGGTGATTCAAACCAGTTCCTATTGTTCAGCGATGAAGAAAATCATATACATCCAGAGAGAGGCCTATGGGAACTGAGTGTGGACCACAACATAGCATTTTAATGCTTTCTATGAATGTTTGCTTGCATTTTGTTTTCCTTCTTAAGTTGTTTTTTTTCTCTTTCTAGATCTGATTGTTCTTGTGCAGCAAGATAACTGTGTAGATATGTATACATATATTGAATTTATCGTATATTTTAACATATTTAACATGTATAAGACTACCTGCCATCCAGGGGAAGAGGGGGGAAGGAGGAAAAATTTGGAATGAACATTTTGCAAAGATCAATGTAGAAAAATCTCTCATATGTGCTGTAAATAAAAAGCTTTAATAAACAAAAAAAAGATCACAAACCAAAAAAAGACAGAAATGAATAAAAAGTATATAGATAAATGGGTAAATATAGATACAGAATAAGTATATTAAAATTATAGATGTAACTGACAAAGATTCATATAAATAAAGATAAATTTGGTGAAATAAAAAAAGTAAATTCATAACAGAAAAAGAAAAACATTAAAGAGAAATTTGGGTCTCGTGGTCATTTGTTGTTCCCTTAAAGATTGTCTCTACAATGACATTCTTAGGCTTATTAGACACTGGATTTGTGTATACTGAATTCAATATGTCTATTTTTTATTTTATATCAGATAATTTTTAAAAATTGTTTAGTATTTCATAGTGATAAGTTCCTTTAATACTATTTTTCATATCTTTTTTATTTCTAAAATTAAACTTTCAACCTGTAAGTTATACTTCCATAAGTCCAATTCTCAGTTTTTCCTGGATGGATAAGAAGATTGTAAAGGACTCAATCACAGAGTATTATGTCTGTCCTTAGTAATCTATCAGAAGCTTCTTTGTTCTCCTATGCCTGCTCTGCCCAATTTGCTAGACTTGTTGCTTTCATTTATGTATATACTGTTACTGAAAACCAGACTGCATTATAACATCCATTTTATGGATCCTAAATATATATTTGGTGCAGTACATGACTTTAGTCTAACATGGAAAGCAGTAGGAATCCTGGAGCCCATATCCATAATGATTTCTCTGTGAGATATCAGTTGATTATCTTCCTCAAACTTCTAAAATTTAAGACTTGTGCAATCCTTATTAGGACATTACCAGAGGGAATGACCTGTAGGCCCATTTTTCTGGATGAGTGGTCCTTTCAGTCCAATGAAATCATATTTATGGAGTGCTAAGCACAGTACCTAGAACCTAGTAAACACTTAAGAAATGCTTATTCCCCTCTATATTTCCCTTTCCAGCTCTCTGACTCCCACTTCCATTCTCATTTGTCTATCCATACATTAGTGAACCCCATCCGCTTTTGGGATCTGACCATCCTCCAAGATCAGAAAGTATAAAAAAGAAAAAAAGATAGCTGCCTTAATGAATCATATTCCCTCTATTAGGATAACCTGATGGTTTCTGCAGGTGGCCACTTGGGGGCACCAAAAGAAATTCTTGTTCTTTCTTTTCCCACTCTGGTTCAAAAAAGCTAAGTGGGGGAACTATTGAAGAAGTGAAGGAGGGAAATGGCTGCTCTAAATTTACCCTTTTGGGAAAAATCATTATTTTACCTAATAATGAACTTAGCCATGAAATTGGTTAGTGGGTAATAACTACATCTGCTATCTACCACAGAGAGCATTTGGAAACTTGCTGGCTGAACTCACTTACCTAAATATTGTGTCAATTATTATGTTTGTTTTATTATTGATATTTTATAATATTGAAACTCTGCCTGCCCTCTATAATTTAATTGAAGATCCTAGATGAGTAAAAGCCTCCTCTTGCACTCAGCAAGTTCCACTCACAGCCAAGAATTTCCTTAAGGAATTTATTTCTGGCTATGAATTGCCACTCACTGTAGGTAGTAATAATTGCACAAATTTCATTGGTCAATACTTTAAGAATATTCAATAAGCATACTATATAAATACAGGATATAAATATATGTAATTTTTTCTCTTTCTAGATCTGATTTTTCTTGTGCAGTAAGATAACTGTATAGATATGTATACATATATTGGATTTGTCATATAATTTAACATATTTAACCTATATTAGACTACCTGTCATCTAGGGGTGGGGGTGGGGGGAAGGAGGGGAAAAGCTTGGGAAAAAAAAGTTTTGCAAAGGTCAATGTAGAAAAATCACTCATGTTCTGTAAATAAAAAGCTTTAATATTATATATATATATATATATATAATCATATATATATAAACATAAAATACAAAAATAATATGTATTTTTGTATTTTAATATTTTACTTATGAAATCTTTGTCACTGTTTTATACTTATACATATACTTATATGTAAAAAATTTATGTTAACTACTATTTACAATTCAGAAGAGATGTGAAACACTAGCCAAATTTTGTACAAGAAAAGACCTCCTTCAATGGAACCTAACTGAAGATTGCCTTTTTATAGGCAAGGAAAACAAAGGATCCCTATTTGAACTTATTAACTTCACTATGACTGAATCCTATACCAGTCATTTCATCCAGATTGAAGTGCAATCTGGCACTTGATATTGTATCCAGATGTTATATATGACTCAATGTGGGTTAATTTTCTCCTTTTATGCTAATCTCTGTTTTTGTCTTAATACACCTTGAAGTCGTTTTTCCAAATTAAAATGATAACTAATCCAGGTTAGGGGAAGGAATGGGGAGGGCTAGTTGGAACAGCATGTTCCAAGTAGTCCTCAGATCAAAGGATAACTGAAAGCTTGTCTTGTTGCAGCTGACTGTGATATCTGGTGATTATATATATGTACATATATATATATATATATATATATATATATATATACAGTTATCTTACTGCACAAGAAAAATCAGATCTAGAAAGAGAAAAAAAAACCTAAGAAGGAAAACAAAATGCATGGAAATATTCACAGAAAGTGTTAAAATGCTGTGTTGTGGTCCACACAGTTCCCACAAGCCTCTCTTTGGATGTATATTATTATCTTCATCGCTGAACAATAGGATCTGGTTTGAATCACATCATTGTTGAAGAGAACCATGTCCATCAGAATTGATCATCATATAGTCTTGTTGCTGTGTATAATGTTCTCCTGGTTCTGCTCATTTCACTCAGCATCAGTTCGTGTAGGCATCTCCAGGCCTCTCTAAAATCATCCTGCTGGTTGTTTCTTACAGAACAATAATATTCCATAACATTCATATACCATAATTTATTCAGCCATTCTGCAATTGATGGGCATCCTTTCAGTTTCCAGTTTCTTGCCACTACAAAAAGGGCTGCCACAAACATTCTTGCACATGTGGGTCCCTTTCCTTCCTTTAAGATCTCTTTGGGATATAAGCTTAATAGAAACACTGCTGGGTCAAAGGTATGCACAGTTTGATAACTTTTTGAGCATAGTTCCAGATTGCTCTCCATGGTGATTATATTTTTAATAAAGATTTAATAAATAATCAAAGCATAATCAAAATGCTAGAGAGGTACCTGAAGTTTGGTTATGAAGGTTATGAAGACCTTCAAATACTAATCATGGGAATTGATAATTAATTCTTTTAAAAAAATTTTTTTTTGCTTTCTTTTTCCTGAGGCAAATCCTTGTCTTGCCTAGGGTCACACAGCTAGGAAGTGTTAAGTGTCTGAGGCCAGATTTGAACTCAGGTTCTCCTGACTTCAGGGCTGATGCTCTATCCACTGTGTCACCTAGCTGCCCCTTTGATAATTAATTCTAAGGACAATAGGGAGCCACCATTTGGAATAGGGAACGCTCCACTCAAATGCATTATGTACAGCATTATCATTTAATCCCTTTTGTGCATTATGGATTCAAGACCTTTTAATGCCATCCCAAACAACTTCTCTGCAACCTGTCCTGGCTCCAGGCAGGCCTCCTCCTCCTCCTTGATCAGCTCAATAACCAATCCTTCATTCATGATGTATTTAGGGAACCCTTCAATTTCTTAATTCTTGCAGCAGTTCAGCCATCTGGATAGAGCATACAATGGTGTAACTCCCATTGCCAGGAACTGAGCCTGAGACAGGGAATTATCCAAGGTCTAACAATCAGGTCCTGAACAAAAGAAACCCAGCAACGGGATATTAACAGTGGGCTGCTCGGAGTGTGCCTGAGACTCAATCAAACCCATCAGCTATTAGTGGAATGAGCAGTCAGTACTCCAAAGTAACCAGTCATCCAAAGGAGAAATGTTTATTAAGTAACTGTTCTCTGCTCAGCCTTTGGTTTGAGAGCATGGAATACAAAGTATCAGAGACATCTGGACACAGGAACATGTAGCAAATGACCCAAGTTTGTTACCTAACTGTCTGTGTGTGGTACAGAGGGGAAGTGCAGCAGTCTACAGCTTCCCTATTATACCCCATCATAAGCATATTTTTTCTTTGTTATACATTACACAAATGCCAGAAGACCACAGAAAGTATAACTAAGACTATGATATTCCCTTGTCCTATTAGTCAAGGTCCATCCTACTATTTATTTTCATTTTTAAAAATATCCTGTCTCAAAAATGCACGCAGGGCATGTCAATTTTCAGTAAATAATCCAAAGGAGTTGATATGAGTTATCAGCTGGGAAACTAGCCTTACCAAGTCTCCTGAAGACCTTCTTACAATCTTTTATGCCATACCAATTATATTGTTTTTATTTTAATTTGCTTTGTTTTCTTTATTTTCTTAGAATAATGGCAATCCATTGAAACCAATCATGATTGACCTGCATGAACTGTGATTAAAAAATAAAAAGGGAGGAGATGTGGAGAGCCATCTGTAAATCCTTCGGAAGACTGAAGCAAGGCAAGGTCACTTGGGAAATTTTAGGTGATATGGCAAGGCCTGTTCCACAGTTGGCGATCCCCATATTAGAGCTCTCTCCGATTATTACTAGAGATAAGGAAGAAGGTCGACCTGGCCAAAGTGTGCATTATCTAGTGAACAGGAGCCACTTTAAAGGAACAACAACAACAACAACAAAAAAAAAAACACAGGACTAATAAAATAAGAAAATGTCATAGCCTTGGCTATACTTTC
Organism: Myrmecobius fasciatus; assembly: GCA_023553655.1. Taxonomy (NCBI): domain Eukaryota; kingdom Metazoa; phylum Chordata; class Mammalia; order Dasyuromorphia; family Myrmecobiidae; genus Myrmecobius; species Myrmecobius fasciatus. Next base: position 22,411 of record JAJPUD010015321.1, read on the forward strand.
TGTGGTTTTATGATGACTGTGTGATTGTATAACAGAGAAAAACATGCTTATGGTGGGGTATAAAAGGAAAGCTGTAAGAAATAAAAGTCAATTGCATGTTGTAAGCTTGAACTCACCTGGCCCCTCTCATTTCATTCATTACTTCATTCTGCACTCATATCAGTTGCTAGCAACCAAAGAACCCTGTCATGACAACTTGGAACATTTCTGTTCATTTGGGGATGTCAGTTCTCTCCAGTGAATCTATCAATGTCTTCTTCCATTGTGTATCTGGTGGGAATGATGATGTGCTCATTTAAATCTGCCTCTGTAGTGCAAAAGAAATACTAAACTACAGAACTGTGGAAGTGCTTTTGAACATCAGATCAATTTTCTAGTACTTCACCCCTTGATGCTTGAGTACTTGAGACTTCTCCCATTTTAATGATGCTAAAGAATTACCCAGGTCTCTGCAAACTTTAGGTTTGTGCAGAGTTTTAGGTTTATGCAGAGCAGACTCAGCTTTGGAGGCTACCCTAAAAGATCCTTGTCTTTGACTCACAGTGGCCCCATGCAGTTTATTCTAAGAAATCTCAGAATGTAATTAATGTTTATTCATATGTAACTACACATGTGTTTGAGAGCATCCTACAAACTTTATAGAAGCATTCAAAAAAAACTATCTTCAGGCCTCTGGCACAAGAGAATCTTCACTTTATGCCACAAAAAAAAACCAAAGCAAAAGCAAAAGATTGGAGAAACCTTTTCCAATCCCATTGTGCCAATTGTATTTTTTAAGAAATTGATGTCTTCAGTGAATTTTTTCTCATTTTGACTAATTGTAATTTTTAAGAAATTGTTTTCTTTTTCTAAGGTGTTGACTCTCTTTTGCATGCATCTCATTTCTTTCCCCAATTTTTCTTCTTCCTTTCTCATTTGATTTTTTAAATCCTTTATGAACTCTTTTGAGAAACCTCTTGGGGCTTGAGACCAATTCATATTCCCCTTTGAGGTTGTGCATATGGGCATTTTGTCTTCTTCTGTGTTGCTGTTTTGGTCTTCCCTGTCACCATGATAGCTTTCTATGTTCAAGTTTCTTTTTTTTCTCATTCATTTTCTTTCTTCCTTCCTTTTTCTTTCTTTCTTTCTTTTTCCTATTTTGTGACTTTTTAAGTCAAGCTATGCCCCTGCAGCACAGAGGGCACTTTCCCAAGCTCGTTCCACACCTTTGAGCTTTGGTTTTATTTGCTGACATGATCACAGTGCTGAAAATAGTCCCACTTGTTGCCTGGTTTCTCTGGTTGGCAGTTTTTAACTTGCCTTCTGTGCTAGGACTAGAAGCTGCCTAACTTGTCTGCTATGATACTGTTCTACTGAGCCAGGACAGAAGGTTTCAGTTGCTGATCTGCTGTGATTAAGATCCTCTCCCTGGCATTCCTGGATAAATTCTGAGCTGGGTTATACACCTCTTTTACTCCCATTATACTGACTTTTCTTGAAGTCTTTCCAACCTATCTTGAGCTGGCAAATTGTTTCATTCCATCTCTTCATAGGCTCTGTCATTCCAGACTCTGTTCAGGAGTTTGATTTCATGTGGTTTTTTGGAGGGAAACTGGGGAGAACTCAAGCAGCTTCCTCTACCACCTTGGCTCTGCCCCCCAGCAGGACATCCTTAAAGAGAACTAGACATCCTTTAACTTACCTAGGTGGAAACAAAAATCTCTGTATTTACAAATGGGAACCTATCTTCCATTCAGTGATATATGTAGAAGCCTACATAAGTATAAATCATATGTGGGATCTTTTCTCCATTCAAGACTTATATATAGGAAAAAGAAGAATCTCACCAAAGCAAAATCTTTGTGAATTAATGATAGGAAGCTCTAAACATTCAAGTTTCATTCAGAGACTCTATATGAATCAACAAAGACTCTTCTCAATGATGAAGAAACTTCCAAAACACCCACTTGCCCCATCCCCACCTGGGGGAAAAATGTGGTAAATACTAATTCAAATTGACTAAAGGAAGAAGGAGGAGAGCCAAGTGGAATCGAGGTGGGGATCAGAGTCCATAGTTTTTCATGAACAGGGTTTATGAATGATTTGGGCCTGAAGAAAAAATGAAAGAAACTCTACATGGGTTAATCCTGACTCAGAAAAGATACTTACATCAGAGACCTAGTACAGAAAATCCTACAACCCCCAATAGTCCGAGGCTGAAGTTTCTTTTCATTTTACACCAAATGTGGCATCAGAAAATTATAAAAGATTTAAACAGCAAAAGTATCAAAGAAAGATGAATACTAAGTCCTCAGAGTAATTAGAAAACTATTAACAAATAAGATGTAGGAAAGTGAGATAGAGTTTTGTATACTCTCAAGAAAACATGGTGATAACAAGAAATTACAGAATGGTTGAAATGAAAAAAAAATCATAAAAGAAAGAATAATGAATATACATCAGAAGACAAACTTCTCAGTGCATCATTTTAAAATTTAATTAACAGAATAGGAAAGAAAGTGAATCTACAACAAAAAGCATGCTTTAAAAAGTAAAAGATAATATATTTGGAACTGAAAATATACTTTATTGGAGAAAATATTAGCAGAAAAAAGCAAAAAGGTAATTGTTTTATTTTTGAAATGGGAAAACTGAGGCAGCAAAGGTTGAGTAATACTGAAATCACATATCTGGTAAGTGTCTGGGGCCAGATTTGAACTCATCTTCCTGATTCCAAACCCAGAACATTAGCTTCTGCTTTATCAACTGTCCCTTCTTTTTTTTTCTTGCTATTGTTTTAATGTATTACTTATTTATTTTTAGCATTAAAAAATATACTTGAGTTCCAATTTTTCTCTCTCCCTCTACCCTCTCTTCTCTTCACTGAGAAATCAAGCAATACGATACTCATTATAAATGTGACATCTTGCAAAATATATTTCCATCTTAGCAATAAAAAGTAATAATTTTCAAAGTACACATAAATTTTGTAAGAAACAAAGTTATTTATTTTGAAAATGTGACGCAGAAACATAACTTATGGGCAGATAGATACAATAAAAATATGAAAAAGTAAAAAAAAATAAACTTGAACAACAAGATGCAGGATATAATACAAGAATATTGTTCAGAACTTCGGAACACAGAAAACAGTGCTCCAATCATAAGAATTCATGGGTTTTTCCTTAAAAACAAGACCTATTCTACAAATTCTAAGACATTCAGGAGTGCAATTTGTTGATTCAATGACAAGGAACAAATTCTTCAAGCTGTAAAAGAAAGGAATTCAAATATAAAGGGAAGGACATTTGAATTACAGAAAATTAAAAGTATTCCAAAGTAATGAAAAATCATCCAACAAAATTAAATTGTACATCTTGGAAACAAAAAAACAATCTCAAACAGCAAACTACAATAACATGCACTGCAAACATTAGCCTAATTATCGAAGAAAAATATGGATATTTAATAAGATTGGCATCTGATGTATTCTTTAGGAAAAAGTAAAAATTATGAGCAGAACATTTGATTTGCAAATACCTGAAACAACAGAATTAGGTAATTATGAAATTTTTAAAAATCAATGAAATAAATTACTCTAAATTCAAATGTGCATGTGTATGTATATGAGAAAAAAACAGAGGTATAGACAAAGATAAAGACAGTGAAAAAGAAAGAAAAGGTTTTTCAAAATGATATAAAAAGAGATGAAATGCAAGTGAAAAAACTGAAATTCAGAAGATGAAGATATAAGCAAAACAGAAGTGTTTTAATTCAGATTTTCTTTAACAAAACAAAAGCAACTTAATTTAATTTTCATTTACTTGATAAGTCATAATGAGCACTTTAAAAACAGTTATTGAAATATTTCTTCTCTTGAAAAGACTATAATATTTTAAATGATAATTTGGAATCATAGGCCTTGAATTCCAAGCCTATCCCTACCATACACTGTTATGTGACTTTGGGCATTAAGGCATCAGGCTCTTTGAGCCTCAGATTCTTCATCTCTAAAATGAGAGTGTTAGACTAGTACAGGGTGGGGAATGTCTGGTCTGGGGGCCATACAAGATCTTCAAAGTCATTTGGTCTGGCCTTGCCAATGTAACCTCAAGTGGAGCTGAAAATCCAATTAATATAGGAGCTTTTTGCCACATAAATTTATATTAAATTAATCATAATAATGTAAATTTGGAAGGACAAGCAAGGAACATTCATTATAGTATAGACATAATACATACAAGTACATGACAGGACAGACACCCATGCTTCTTGTTGGCTGACCATGGTCTGTCTGACTATTGTGGTAATTCAGAGGACAGTCAGTGTCAAGCAGACTGGGAGAGTACACATTATGAAAGTATTAACACACTGGTGAAACTGCAGCAATCCAGTGATGATGATATGAGAAAGAACTGAATTGTCTTAGTCTTGATCTAATTGATTTATTTATATGCCACATCATATACCATATACTAAGAAAGTCTCTGTACCTGTCATTGAAGCTCAACAATGTGATATCAAAAGTAATGTCCTGCACAAATTTTGTCAAAAGCAGAGGTTTTAACAGCCAATAGTTTGAGAAGTTACTGAATGATCTTGTCTCTGAGTAAAGTGAACTGCGGGATGAAGTCAAGCAGTTCATGAAGATGAAGGGAAAATCTTTCAGGGAACTCAATGATAACAAATGGCTATGTGATTTAGCATTTATGGTGGACATTTCCAAATACTCCCAGAGCTGAACATCAAGCTTGAGAGCCTCAACCAGCTTCTCAGCTCTCTGCTTTCAAATGTGAGATCATTTGAAGCTAAATTAAAGCTGTGGAAAGTGCAACTGGAAAGGAAAAATACAGTTCATTTTTACACTCTGGAAGAACAAAAGCCTTCTAGTTCATTGGAATATGCTAGTGAATCTACGGGGGAGAGAGGGGAGAGAAAGAATGTACAAACCTAATTGAGGCATTTTAATGAAAGATTCAAGGATATGAAAAGAAAATATGTGAAACTGAACATCTTTGTTATACTGTTCAATGTGGAACCAACTGATGTACCTGACAACCTACAACATGAAATCATGCAGTTGCAAAGATGATGAGTTCATACCTAGGTATAGCAATGTCCTACTGCTTGAGTTCTTGTTAAGATGATTCAAATGGAAGAAATTCAGTTTCCTGACATGGCACTGATACACTGTCCAGGAATACAACAATGAGGACAGCACTACAACTCTGTATACCTTCAGTTTGTAAGCAGTCTAAAATCTCTCCTCTCCCACAGTTTTTTTCAGAGCTTCCCAAACACTGAGTTAGCTCTGGCAATGTGTATTGATAATGTCATGTACATATCCCTGGAAAGTATACTACCAACATAAGAGAACTTATCCACAGTATTCAAAACTTCACCATTTACTGCAATGGATGGTTCTACATATGGATGCTGCTGTGGTGATGGTTGGAGGACTGCTGTTCTCTTAGTGTTAATTGTTAGACCAAAATTAGCACAAGCAGCAGAAAATTGATTCATACTTTGTGGTATCTCAGTTTCAGTGGCTGCATTGAGAGCCCAATCATCTGCAAACAAAAAATCATATACCAATACTCCCTTCACTTTAGTTTTGGCTTATAGACTTTTCAAGTTAAAGAATTTACCATTACTGCAGTAGTTGACTTTGATTCCACGTTTGAACTCATTGAAGGCATTTGACAACATGGCTAAAAATATCATGCAAAAAAATCATGAGAGCAAGCACGTTTCCTTGTTTATTGACTTGGAAAGCTCAAAATCATTGACCATTGTTCAGAAAACAAGCAAGCATGCCATCATAAATTGGCATATTCTACTTATGTACTTCTCTGAGCAACTAAAGTTTGATGTAATTTTCCATAAGTCCTCACAACTGACAGTATCAAAGGATTTGATTAGATATACAAATGTTGTATACAGACATTTGTTATGCTCCTGGTATTTTTTTTTTTTGCTGAGGCAATTGGTGTCAAGTGACTTGCCCAGAGTCACACACTAGATAGTGTTAAGTGTCTGAAGCCAGATTTGAACACAGGCTTTCCTGACTTCAGGGCTGGTGTTCTATCCACTGTGCCACCTAACTGCCCCACTCCTGGCATTTTTCCTGAAGTTGTTGGACAGTAAACACTTTATCAACAGTTTCTTGGCCCCTTTTGTAGCCACACTGGCTCTGAAATAGATGACCTTTTTTCTAGGTGTAGTAGGGTCAACCTATTAAGAAGTACTCTGACAAGAGTCTTGCCAGTAATGGCTAAGAGAGAGACAACCCACCACCACCTGTAATTGTTACAGGACAATTTATTCCTTTTTTTCAGGCACATAAGTAAAAAAGTCAACTGTGATTTTCTGTATCATTCAGAAATGTATTCAACTGCAGATATGTTACTTTACTGGCAGTAAGTTTTGTTTCATATTTTGAAATTTGAAATTACAAGTTATTTTTAATGTTATTTTAGGCTTCTGTTTTTACTAGCACTGTGATTTTGCATAGGAGATGCTATGAATTTGAAAAACAAATACCTAAAGAATGATATAATTGTACCCTTAAAAAATAACTTTTTTCTTTTTCAAAGTGCAGGCTTTAAAATAGGAATGAACTGTTTTTTTTTTTGTTGTTGTTTGTTTGTTTGTTTTGTTTTTTTGCTTTTTGCTGAGGCAATTGGGGTTAAGTGACTTGCCCAGAGTCACACAGCTAGGGAATGTTAAGTGTCTGAGACCAAATTTGAACTCAGGTCTTCCTGACTTCAGGGCTGGTGCTCTAACCACTGCGCTACCTAGCTGCCCCAGGAATGAACTGTTAAAGAATGTAGTCATTATTTTTAAAATTTTTTATTTAATTGGGGGTATTTTGCCTTAAAATGAATAATAATATTTCTTTGGGAAAGTATGGACCTTATTAATTCTCCTTATTTCCATCCAAAAAACCTGTCTCGGTATTTTTCTATTTGAGCCAGCTCATAAAATTCTTGGCCTTGTTTGACAGCACATTGTGAATTTAAATAAGGACCTCTCACAGCTGAATAAGGGGGTTTACTAATTTGATTTATAAGAAAATATTTTAAATGATGAATTGTTTGCTCATTGTTTATGAAAATTATAGAATTCTACCTAGAATAGTATATAATGAAGTTATAATTTTATGTCCACATAATTTCAATAGACCCCAGATTAAAAGATTTTATTTTTGCCTTACAGATTAATAGACTACACCTTCATATATGGATATTTGTAAGCTTTGAAGCTTACAAAGTGATTGGACTTTCTCTATATTTGAGTAAATTATCATGTGGTCACTGAATGTATGCAATTGATGAGGTGTAAGAATGTAGCAATTCCTGAGAAACACTAAGGTTGCTTAGCCTTGAGAGTGCCACAGTGTTGGTTGTCAGAGAAGAATCTTTTGGTCAGTAAACTGTAGAACTCAAAGATTCTGGTCTTTAATCCCCTCAACTATCCACTTCTGTTTTATGGAAGAGTTCATCCCATTCCCATTCACAGTTAAAATGACTAATTGTATATTTCTTACATTTTTATTTACCTCAAGTTATGCTTTTCTCTTTCCTTTTCCCTTTTCCCTCCTCCCCAGTATTTTACTTCTGATCACCATTTCGCGCAAACAGCCTTGACAGCCCCTTCTCCTTTCTTATACCTTTCCCCTACTACTTCTGTTTTCCCTTCTATTAGCTTCCTCCTTTCCTTTCCTCTTCCCCTTCCCACTTCCCTATAAGGTGAGAGCAGTTTTTCTGTGAAACCAAATATGTCTGATATTCTCTTTTAGCCAAATCTGATGAGAATAGGATTCACACAATGTTCATTCCTCTATTCTTTCCCTCAATTGATAATAGGTCTTCTTTGCCTCTTAATGAGATATAATTTCCCTCATTTTATTTTTACTTTCCTCTTTTTCGAGAATATCCCCTTTCCACCTCTAGTTTCTTTTTCATATTATCACAATAAAATCAAATTATACCTACATTCTCTAAGTATACCCATCACAGATTAATAGTTCTCAAGAGTTCTTTCCCTTTTACTTTTTTATGCTTCTCTTGAGTTCTGTATTTGAGATCAAATTTTTTATTCAGCTCTGGTCTTTTCATCAGAAATAAATGGAATTCACCTGTATCATTGAATGTCCATCTTCTTCCCTGAAAGATAATGTTCAACTTAGCTGGATAGTTGATTCTTGGCTGCAATCTAAGTTCCTTTTCCTTTCAGAATATCAGATTCCAAACCCTTTGATCCTTTAAAGTGGCAGCTGCTAAATCCTGGGTAATCCTGATTGTGGCTCCTCACCTAATCCCTTTTTAGATGATAACTTTTATAAAAGCAAAAGCCCCTTAAGAGCCACCATCAATTCCTTATGTTTCTCCCATTCAAAAATCATTATATTCTCTCATACAAAAGTCAATCCTTGGAGCAGGAAATAGTGGGAAAGACATAGCACTAGAATTATTACAAGCCCCCTCATTAATTGAAATTGCTAATCCTGATAATCTCAGGAGCATCATAAAACAACACAAGGCCCTTAATTTCAAAATACTAAAAGAATTTAAACAAACTGTTTTTGCCTGTGGACTCACAGCTCCATATGTCATGGCACTGGTAGAGAAAATAGCAACTTCAGTCTTTTGTCTCTTTGATTGGCATACTATTTCAACCACCTCTTTAGAAGAGGGAGATTACTTATTGCTACCAATAGATTAGCCATGGCTATCCAAAGAATGGTCAGTGATCCAACAGCCAGTGACATCTTAATAAAACAACTTGCTTATAATAATTATAATAAAGATTATAAACAGGTATTAGCTAGCAGTAGGAAAACATTGACAATCACAGATATGATATACAAGATGTTGGCACTGCTACTCATAATGCTACTCATTTTGCATTGCAGTTACAAAATAGGCAAGGAAAAAGTTGCTTTAATTGTGGGAAACTGGGGCATCTGGCTATAGAATACAGGCAGCCAAAAAAAAAAAACAGGAAGAATAATCATGGACCTCTGAATATTGTACCTTATATACCAAGGAAGGGCAACCCATCCAGTCAGGAAAATTCCACAGGGGCCAGTCCCAACCCATCAAATAGTGGGGGCTGCCTTCTCCCTAATACAATCTCATCTAATATTCAAAGAGAACTTTCTGTATCCCACCATCCCCAGCCTCTCCAGAGCAACATCAAACAGTGCCAGCTTGGACCTCCATGTCATTATTCAATTAATAGTTACTCCAGAAATGGGGTTATAAAAGGTATCAATGGGAATAATTGGACCTCTGCCATTAGAGACTATGGGGTTGTTACTAGGAAGGAGTGGATAGACATTAAGAGGTCTTATGGTTGTTCCTGGAGTAGTGAATGAGGATTTTCTAAGATAAATTATGTTTTATGTTGGGCCATTAAAGTAGTAGAAATACAAAAGAATACATGAATAGCTCAGATTTTGATTCTCCTGTATAAGATATTAGGAAAGACGCAAACTAAAATTAAGGGTGCAGACAGCTTTGGCAGTAATGGGTATTGATGCCTTTCTCATCCTCAGATGAGTTTCAATACAGAGGAGAAGCAATTTTCAGGGCTAATTGACACCAGTGCTGACTGACAAATCTATGATAGCATTAAACCCCTGGCCAACTCAAATGAATTTGCACCCCTTACTGATATAGGCAGCATGGAGTTTCCATTATAAAGCTCCAAAATTTTAACTTGGACAGACTCTGAAGGAAAATGTTGAAAATTCTAAACATATGTTATTGACAAAGTCTCAGTTAATCTATGGAGACATGATATATTACAACAATGGGTGCTATTGTCTATTCTCCTTCCTGTCCACATTTTTCCTGATAGCCATTACTCATTCTCCTTTCTACCCAAAAGTAGATAAAATAAAGTGGAAATTAGATCAGTGTGTATGGGTCAAGCAGTGGCCTCTAACCAGGGAGAAACTTATAGTTTCAAATTATTTAGTGGAACTACAGTTGAGTGAGAATCATATAGAACCTTTTATTATTCCCTGGAATTCTCCTGTTTTTGTAATCAAGAAGAAATCAGAGAAGTGAAGAATACTTCATGATTTGCAGGCTATAAATAATACTATGGTTACTATGGGGCCTCTTCAACCTGGCCTTCCATCACCTACCATGATACCTATTTCTTGGCCTTTGATTGTTATTGATCTCAAAGACTGTTTCTTCACTATCCCTTTGCAAGTGGAAGATAGATGTTGCTTTGTCTTTTCAGTAAGTAGCATTAATGCAGAACAACCTGCTGTGTGCTATTAGTGGAAAGTGTTGTCCCAAGGGATGAAAAATACCCTACCATGTGCCAAAATTTTGTGCATAAAGCTATAGATCCTGTCAGACAAAGATTCCCTCAGGCAAAAATAATTCATTACATGGATGATACACTTTGTAGCTATGCCACTAATAGTGAATTCTTCTTATTAATGCCTGAATTCCAACATGCCTTACAGTCCTATGGGCTCATAATTGCCCCTGAAAAGATACAAAAGAAATCATCATATCCATATTTGGGACAGATTATTACAGACTCGTTATTAGACTTCAAAAATTGCAAATTAGGATTCCTTAAAAACTCTTAATGACTTCCAAAAGTTACTTGGAGATATTAATTGACTCCATTTCTTTTACAGATTACTACAAACTAAATGAATAATCTTTTTAATAAGTTAAAAGGATACCTACCTTAACTTTACCTAGAACATTAACCCCAGAGGTAAAGAGAGAGCTTAAATTAGTAGAACATAAGACAGAAAAACTCTCATTAATTTCAAGGAGGAATAACAAGAAGCACTATTAGCCCCCATTTCACTCACAGGGCTCTTATTTCAAAATATGGGCATAATTGAATGGGTTCATTTTCCACATCAATTTCCCAGATCACCTACCTTTTACACTTCTATTCTTAACTCAACATCTCCATAAAAGATATTTACACTTATCAGGAGAATTTTTTCTCATTATTCATCAACCTTATAACAAATCATAACTTGGTTCCCTGATATAAGGTTGATGAATAATGGAAAGAAATTGTCCTGATAAGTATAAATATCCTCTTCGAAGGATTGGCAATTTGCTATTTCCATATTTACTGGCACACTTAATAATCCTCTTCCCTCATTTACACTATTATCCTTTTTCACAGAATATTCCTGGATTTTTCCTAAAATTATTCAATACTCCTATTCACCACTTACTGCTTTTACTGATGGTTCCAGGAACAGGAAAGCTGGTAACTATATCTCTCAAAAATGTCATAAAGTGATTCAAATTCTTTTTCTTTGGCTTAAAAGGCAGAATTCTCTTCCCTGATCCTCCTCCTTCAAGATATTTCTGATTCCCTTAATATAATATCTGATAATAAATATTCCATATGTGCTTATTTACATATAGACTGTGAAATTAAAACATTTACTTTCCCCTGCCTTATACCTTTTTCAGCAGTTAGAAATTCTTATTTGCTCTCACATCAAAACTATAAACATTACTCACATTCAGGCACACTCTAATTTACCAGTGCCCTGATGCTCAATTACAATTTTACTGCATTTCTTACTATTTCCATACAATGCGCCACTGAATTCCATCATCAGTTTCATCAAAACTGATATTTTGAGAAAACAATTTCATATTACTAGAAACAAGTCAGACAAGTCACTCCTTCTCTCACTTCTGTTAATCCTAGAAGTTTTTCATCCAATCATAAATGGCAAATGAATGTGACACATATGCCCTCTTTTGGTTAATTTTTTTTATATTCATGTTATAGTTGATACCTTTCCTTAATTTCCTTTTGACACCTTACAAACTGAAGAAAATGCCAAACATGTAATCAATCATGTCCTCCAGTCTTTGCAGTCATGGGAATATCCAAACAATTTAAGGTGGATAAAGCCCCTGCTTATATTTGTAAGACATTCTCCTTTTTTTGCTCCTTCTATAACATTATTTTAATTATAGGAATCCCCTATAACTCCACATGTCAGGCTCTTGTTAAATGAAAAACTAAAGATATTAAAACTATTATTTTTAAATAAAAGGGGGTACTGGTGCTACTATTTCTCATAGAAATTGTCTATTGGATTATATACTCTAGATTTTTTGAATCTCAATAAAGATGGACAAATCCCTGTTAAAAGACATTTTAACAAACATAAACAGCCAGAAGGCTGAGTAAGGTGGTAGGATCCCATGACAGGAAAATGGGATGGTACAGATCCATTACTAACCTGGGGACAAGGATATGTTTATGTCTTTCCAGAAAGCTTCAACAGACTTGTGTGGATACCAGAAAAATATGTCCAAGTATGTTCCACAGGTCACCACTCAGATTCAGAAAATGAGAATTCAGAGAACGAGGACAGCAAGATTCCATGTGTGAAGACAACCCAAGAAGTATCTTAGCATCTCCACATCTACAAGCCCATTGCTAACATGGGGACAGGTAAAAAACACTTTCACATCAGGCCTTACATCTTATAAGAAAGCAAGAAAAGCTTTAAACACCTAAATCTGTATTTCTTGCCATAATTGCATTACTCTCCACACAAGTGGGACTGGTAACAAGTATCCAATATTATATATATATTTACTCTATCCACCATAGCTATATCCCCTTACGTATATGAACAAAATTGGAATTGTGTTCACTAAAAATATCAGATAGGTAGGAGGTCAAGAATATATCTTTCTAAGGATTGATAGTAGTCATAAATAGTCTATAACATTTTTGGCATCACAAAACCCCATCTGTTTTATGAATATAAGAGATAGCAATATCTCTTACCCCTAGTTAGTATTAAAACCATTGATTACTTGGGTACATGCCCACCAAACCACTATGCAATCTTTTGCTAACTATTTTCATATGTCCACATTAAACATTGAGGGAAAAACCACACACTATTTTACTAAATTCCCTTCTGCCCCTTTATGTAATAATGAAGACTTGGAAAAATGCCTGTCAAAATGAGACCCCCCCCTTTATTTTGGAACAGGTTTTCCCTCCTTGGACTTTGTGCAATCATCCCTGGCCTCAAAACACTACCGTAAGCTCCAAAACAACATTTAAATGTCTTCCTAATGTTATATTGAATTAGAGTGGTGGGGGAAAATTATAATGGCACATATTGTGCTTCTGGTAGATGTGCAGGGAGCTTTCCAGAAGAGATTTTACAGATAGGGGAAAATCCTTCAATTGAACATTTTGGACTTTGGAGAGCCTTTGTAACTTTGAAAAAATTAACCACATAAATTTTAAGGGAATCTCAAATACCATACACTTTTAACAAGTACTGTGTCATTTATAAAGGCAGTTAGATCACTCCAAGCCTTTCCTGTCACTTCAACCTTTACTAATGATCTTGAAGAGCATATCTTCTTTTCATAAAATAATAATGTCTTTCAATGGAACATTACCTGGTTAAATTATACCCTTAAACAATGTATTAGTAGTTATAATGCCATCATACGTTAGTAGAACAACCCTGTTTTGCTGTTTTTCCCACTTTTCTTTATCATAATTGGTTTCAGACTTCAGGAAAAAATGCACTAAAAATAACATCTGATTCTCTAAGTAAGGAAAAACAGTTTGTGGGACTTTTAATTACTGTACTAATTGCCATAGCCTCCTTCTTAACATCAACAACATTGTCTTCTATTTCTTTATGAAGTAAGATACAAATTGCTCAATTTGCAAATGAGTTGGCAAAGAATGTTACTCTGGCTTTAAAAACTCAAGAATCTATAGATAAAGACATAATTTATAAAATCTATCTCTTGGAACAGCCAGTTGTGTATTGTGGGGATGATTTGGAGACACTTGAGACATTTCAACAATTGTCTCCTTTTAATTAATCATTTTTCATTTCTTTATATGTAATTTAATTATTATGTTTACATTTTTGTTTTCTCCTGCTTTCTTGGGTACTGACAATTACAATTAAAGCTATCATTACCTAGTTTCATGAAATAGTTACATAAGAAGGGGGAGATAGCTCATGAGGGGCGGAGCCAAGATGGCGGAGTGAAAAGGTGACTTTCTGCCTCTCCTCCGATCTTCTCTCAAATCAACAATAAAATAAGCCTCCGAACTGATCTTCAAGTCAACGAACTCAGAAATATTTGGGCACAGCTCTCTGGATAACTTCATATCAGGTTAGTTGGACTCGGACAGAGAGATAAATAGACGACCCCTGTGCAGGCCGGAAGTGAGGGTGGGACTCAGCTCAGCTCATCGTGGAAGAAATTCCAAACTCCAAACTCCAAATTCCAAACACCTGGAGTTTATCTGAGGCACTCGGGACACTCTGCCCTGATTGGGGGCAGGTGTTCTGGCAGACTTGCCTTGTTTAAGGAGTAATTCAGACTTAGTCCTAGCCCCCACCGGCCCAGCACCTTAAGTCAACTCGCCGAAGTGCCCCAGGGCAAAGATTTTTGCAGCCGCTGCTTTTTTTTCCCTACCTTAAAGAGATATCCACACTGTCTAAAAAAAAAATATGATGAAGAAGCAAAAGAGAGCTCTCACCATAGACAGCTTTTATCAAGGCAAAGAAACGACCTCAGATACAGAGGTTTCTTTAGACAAAAATCCAGAGAACATCAGCCAGGACCATCACTGGTCCCCTTTTCAAAAGGCCTTTCAGGAAGACTGCATAAAGAACCTCAAAAGAGAGCTGGAGGATAAATGGGAAAATAAACTGAAATCAGTGCAAGAAGGATATGATACCCTGAAAAAGAGATATGAAAAAGACACCAATTCATTAAAAAATAAAATTAGTGAAGTGGAAAAAGAGTGCAATGAACAAATTGGCCAGTTACAAAAGGAGCTTAAAAAGGTAACTGAAGAAAACAACACTTTAAAAATAAGAATTGAACAAATGCAAGTGAATGACTCACTAAGACTTGAAGAATCAGTCAAACAAAAACAAAAAAATGAAAAATTAGAAGAAAATATGAAATATCTCCTAGGAAAAACAACTGACTTGGAAAATAGATCTAGGAGAGACAATCTAAGGATTATTGGACTTCCTGAAAGCCATGATGAAAAAAGAATCTAAACACTATCTTCCAGGAAATCCTGAAAGAAAACTGCCCTGAGATTGTAGAATCAAAGGGCAAAATCACCATTGAAAGAATTCACCGATCACCTCCTGAAAGAGACCCCAAAATTAAGACCCCAAGGAATATCGTGGCTAAATTTCAGGACTATAGCACCAAGGAACAGATTCTGCTAGCAGCTAGAAAGAAACAATTCAAATACCGAGGTTCAATAATTAGAATCACACAGGATTTGTCAGCTTCCACACTGAAGGATCGAAGGGCATGGAACCAGATATTCTGAAGGGCAAAGGAACTTGGATTACAGC